>BMAC01000426.1:444465-599266 GCA_014905375.1 Phtheirospermum japonicum | reverse complement strand
AGATAAGACTGAAAAAATATTTACACAGATTAAGAAAAAAAATCTTGCATTAGACACAATTTTACTTTAGTATTTAGTATCCCAATAAACTAAGTAAATTAAATATGAGTTTCTTAATTTTGCTATGCAAATAATATATCTATATATAGACAGGGGGTCACTTATAAATATTAGTGACTTTCTTTCGTAATTTATTTTTATTATTAGTAATTTAAATCCCTTAATTAATATTAATATTGTATGTTTGATGGTTGATAGTTTTAGTTATAATTATTGTATTTCATATTGTCTAAATTAAATGATGATCATTTTTTGTTTCTTTTTATTTATAAAAAATTAATAAAATTTTTATTTTGTACCCATATTTAATGAAATTATTTTTCTTTTGGCAATCTTTGATTAGACATTCATATATCATATGTAATATTAATATTAATATATATATATATATATATATATATATATATATATATATATATATTTATCTCAAATAAATAATACCAAATAAGTATAATAGATATTTCGTGAAAACCATATGAATATAAAATTCAATATTATTATCCAAGCATGATATTCTAAGAGGTACAAAGTAGTTTGGAATTAGAGAATGTTAAACTATTTTGAAATTGGTAGTTTACGAATCATTATAGGTAGTTTGTGATTTTTTCAAGTTTCATATAGGGTGGTTTTTATGGTTTATTTTTCACATATTTAATGATTTCGATTGATTCAAGTTTGTAGTTTGCTTTGTCTTCAAGAGTAGAATTTAAAGATGTATGTAACTTGTAATTTAATGATGTTAACTGAATGTCGACAATGAGTTATTGTTTGCCGGGGGAATTAGCTAAAAAATTGCGAACAACATTTTTAAAATATCTTTAATACAAGAATTGTCAAAAGCGATCTCCAACTGACCACTTTGGAAGTAAGTTCTTACGAACGATTGAAAAAGTGGTTGGCCAACAAGAGTCGAGAGGGCATCTTCGATGGAAATGGTGAGCAACGGAACAATGATGGTAGAGTCGTACAAAAAATGATGATGCCGATTGAGAGAAAGAAATGAGAGGTCTTGGGGGAGAGGTTATCACCATATAAAAGCTATATGTTTCCCCCTTGAAAACTCACAACGAGTTGCAAGCAAACTATGATAGAATGGAGGTTGAGAATACAAACATGAAAGCAGAATTAACTCATCTCGAAGGGCTTATTGATGTTATCCATGTGGTCCCGATAAATATATCAGAACCAACCCTAAATGGTGAGAAACTACCATACGACAAGCTTGTGTTAAAGTTGAAGAGAGCAAATGAAGAACTGAAAAACAAGGATGATAATATCTGGCAATGAAGAGGTAGAACTGAGCTGCGAGAAGAATATGATCTAAGGGACAAGGAGCTTTGGTAAACGAATAAACGAGTTATGTAACTTGAGAAGAATCTTGAGGAGCAGAAAAAGCTCAATCAAATTCAATTGGAATTGATTAACGACCTTGGCGACATTTTTGTCAAAACAAATCAAATAATATGCTACTGTTGAGATTTTTTATATTTTCAAAATGACAGGATAGTTCTACTCCAAAACAATGTAGTATGAAATAAGTATTGAGTATTATGGAATGTATATGTCATAGTACCAGCAAAATGTGAATTCAGTAAAACTTATTTATTATTCAAAACTACCAAGCATGACTTTGATCAAATTAAATGCAACGGGGTGGGGAAATTTTCATTTTTGGTACATTATGTTGGCCACTTTTCAGAAAAGGTACGTGATGTTGGCCAGCATCAAACTACATACATTAAGTTGGCAAATTTATCAAATTTGGTACAAAAAAAGCCCAATCGGGCTTTGATGCTTACATGGCATGATTTAATCATTTCTTATCATTTTTAATTTAAAAATTAATTTAAAAACTGATTTCTTATCATTTTCAACTTAAAAATTAATTTCTTATCATTTAAAAATTAATATAAAAATTAATTTCTTATCATTTTTAATTTAAAAATTAATTTCTTATCATTTAAAAATTAATATAAAAATTAATTTCTTATCATTTTTAATTTAAAAATTAATTAAAAATTAATTTCTTATCATTTTAAAATTAATTAAAAATTAATTTTAAATTAAAAATGAAAAGAAATTAATTTTTAAATTAATTTAACTTTTTAATTAATTTTAAAGTGATAAGAAATTAACTTTTAAATTAAAAATTATAAGAAATTAATTTTTAAATTAATTCTTAAATTAAATTAACTTTTGAATTAATTTTAAAATGATAAGAAATTAATTTCAAATTAATATTTAAATTAAAAATGATGAGAAATTAATTTTCAAATTAATTTTAAAATGATAAGAAATTAATTTTTTAATTAATTTCTAAATTAAAAATGATAAGAAATTATTTTTTATAATAATTTTTAAATTAATTCTAAATGATAAGAAATTAATTTTTAAATTAATTTTTAAATTGAAAATGATAAGAAATCAGTTTTCAAATTAATTTATAAATTAAATTAATTTTTAAATTAAATTTTAAATTAAAAATGATAAGAAATGATTAAATCATGCCATGTAAGCATCAAAGCCCGATTGGGCTTTTTTTGTACCAAATTTGATAAATTTCTAAATTAATTTTAAATTGAAAATGATAAGAAATCAGTTTTTAAATTAATTTTTAAATTAAAAATGATAAGAAATGATTAAATCATGCCATGTAAGCATCAAAGCCCGATTGGGCTTTTTTTGTACCAAATTTGATAAATTTGCCAATTTAATGTACGTAGTTTGATGCTGGCCAACATCACGTACCTTTTTTGGAAAGTGACCAACATAATGTACCAAAAATGAAATTATCCCCAACGGGGTGCAATACCCAATTGTCTGACATATTATGTAATTCCAACTTGCTTGAAATCTTAAACTACTAAATGAATGTTGTTGATTATTATTTGCATATTCTAGACTAATATGTTTATAAATTACATGGGGTTTTGTAGTTTTTGGTGGTGTTGAAATAAGAAAAGTGGGTTCATGACTCGGTATTATCGGAATTCAATTGCTATGTTAGAATCAAAGGGTTTTTAGCTTTAGGAATATAAATAAAAATGATAATAAATGGAAAACTATGAAAACTAACTAGGAAATGTAAAATTCAAGTTGGTCGGAGGCCTCGAGCGTATGCCGAAATCGAAAGTGCAAAGCAATAATGAAAATAAGCAAGTTCAAGCAACGTTTCACAAAGTACAATTAAAGCAACCTAAGGTATAACTATGCTTGCATGAACATAAAAATCTAAATAATGAAAATTGACAAAAATTGAAAGCACCAACAGAAAGAGAAATAAAAGTTGGCGTCAAAGCTTAAAACTTTACGAGAAATAACAAGAAACAAAGAGTAGATCTAGGATTTAACATAAAACAATGCATGGAAATAAAAACCAAAATAAAGCATATGAAAGACTTAAAATAAAAACGATCAAGGACTCCATCTATGATCTTGGTGTGTCACTCATCTAGATTCTATGGACGATTCATAAGATCTAACAAGAAATCTAAGAGCTAAAGCTAAAAGTATAAATTGAAGACAAAGCATGAAATTGAAGAAAAACATGAAATTAAAGAAAACCTTACTTGAATTAAAAAGAGAATCCAAAAGCTTGAATGGAATTTCAACAAAATAAAAATCTAAGGGAGTACTTGAATTCTTCTTAGGCTTACAAACCTGATTCACAAGTTTTTGTACATATTTTGAGTGTGTTTTAGTTAGATTTGTTGTTAATTTTGGTATAAGTTGGATAGATTGAGCATATTTTTGTATTTATGTATCTCCGACTTATTTTAACGTGTTTTATGTTTATTATAGAGATTTTGAAGTGTTTTGATCGTAAGATAGACGAGTGTGGGCCCGCAAGTGGAGTCTCAAAGAAATTGGGCCCCGATTTGACGTATTACCTCTGACACTGGTATGTTGTCCACACTGGGTTACCTAGTGTCAGCACATCCGGTCGGACGAAATCTTCTGGACTCACATCCGGTCGGATGGAGCTGACTCCGACCGGACGACACTGGGTAAGTCGTCCACACTGGGTTACCCAGTGTCAAGCGTTACAAACTCGAAATTTGAAGAATCTTCAGTTACGAAACGGTTTTTAAAGTCATTAAACCCCAGAAATATCAGAGGAGTAAATGGGGGTATTTGAAGGCTACAAAAGACCAAGAACTCAGCCGCATTCAACCATCCATCCATAGACGAAGGATCCCTCGTCCTGTGCGTGACAGACTAGTCGAGAAGACATTCTCGGACCTCTTGGGGATGACAACCCAAGTTTGTTCTTGAATCGTAGATTCGGTAGTTACCACAGCGGTCGCAGCATCTCGGGAGTCCGTGACAGCTTCCAAGGCTCGACTCGTAGACGATAATCCCTCCGGAATAGCTGGAGATAATTCTTGCAAACATTTCAATTTCGTACTCTCTAAACTCTACTTTAGTTGTATGGTTGAATGTATTAACGCTTTTGGTTTTGATGGTTAATGGTAATTTCAATATTTCTTAATCGTCCGATTGATGCCCGCATTGGTTAATCTAGTTGGTAATGTTCTTGGTTACAATTGCTAGTTTTAGAAGTAATTTAGTTAATGCTTGTTATGTGTTCGAAGAAATGCTTGAGTAACAATTCTTAGTTTAAATCTCATAGTTAAGTGCTTGCGAGGAGATTGACGACATTTTGCAAAAGTAGTTTAATTCATTGCTTAGTTTGATAAACGTAGTTAATTGCTTGTGAAGAGATTGACGCCCTCTAGCAAGATTAGTTCTAATGATGGTTACCTTTAGAATGATAAAACTAAAACCCTTTTGTCCGTGTGTTTAGATTAGTCTTTTTCATCGTTTCTCATTCGTAAAAACAAACACTTAAATAACTTTCGATTAACCTTCCTCGAGAGATCGACTCAAGTTAACATGCCAAGTCTACGGTGACCCCGTTCTCTTGCGGGCGAACTAAAACCTTTTAAACGTAGACGTGCATATTTTAACTAGATTTTAATTTTGAAAGGAACACAAAAGTTCGGATCAAAATTTGGCGTCATTGCCGGGGATAAAGGTTGTGATTTCTGTGTTTGCTCTTCGTGTTCTTTGTTCTTATTTTTATTTGTTTTGTTTGTGTTTCGTGTTCATTTATGACTTTTCTTTTTGTTCGTTTTTGTTATTATCCACATGTGCATTTAATCTTGTGCATTGATTGTTGTGATTGCAGGGAACCTTGACGACCAAAATTCAACAAGCCATTTTAAAAAAATGATGATGAAAGTTTCTGATACATACAGTGTACCTCCGCACGTTTGGCGTGGCTTTTGACCGGCTATTCTATTGAGCCCCAAAATGCGGGAATATTTTCCAGACGAGTTCTACTTCGAGCAACTTCTGGTCTTTCATGGGCTCCCGAATGAGGATCCGTTAAACTTTATCCAAGAGTACGACGCCATAACAAGAACCTTACCCCTTTTAGGCCTTACGAGGGATGAAGTGAAGGTGCGACTCTTCCTCTACACATTAAAGGATCGGGCTAAAAAATGGTTGACGAACTTGGAGACCGATTCCTTGAACACGTGGGAGGAAGTGTAAGATTATGTCATGGGGTCGTTATACTAACCTTAATGGGTCCCATATTCAAATTCATATGACAAGAGGATCGATGAATTGGCCAAAGAAATAGCATCCTGAAAGCTAAGCTAGCAAGTCGAGCTTTTCCGAAAGAGGTCATTGTCGTATGTTATCATTGCGGAGCACCTGGACATTGGGCGACTATATGCCCAGTGACGTTTGACGAAGAGACACAGGAAGAACTTATTGCCATTCAGAATTATCCAGGCTATGAAGAAAATACCCCACCTTTTCCTCCCGACCACAACCAACAAATCCACTATCATCCCGATTTTACACTCGATAATGATCCTTACTCGGTTGTCCGCGATAAGGAGGAGCAACTCACCTTTGACGAGCTTCCCATTTTTGATGTAGTGGAGCCCACTTTGGAGTTTGGTGATTCAATCTTGAATGCTTGTTTGAGATAGGTGTGTGAGGAGATGGAGATTGAGTATTTGGTTGAGATCGCCCCTTTTGTGATTATTGATGAAGTTTTTGGGTAATAGCGTAAGGGTGTTGCCATTAGAGGTTCCGATCGAGGATGTTGGCGACTCGGAGTTGCTTGCTCTTTGTTGAGATGTTGGAGTTATATTACCGAATTTAGAGGAGGTTGTGTTTGTTGAGCCGCATTGCGTTCTGCCCGATGCTTTGATGAATCTTAATGTTGAGGGGGTAGAAGAGGCAATCGAGAAGGATTTTTGGTCGGTCAATGATCATTCCTTCTGTTCGACCGATTTCCTAGTCATTCCGATGACCGAGCATTGCTCCACAATCTGGCTGACTTTTGATCTCTTTTTGGTCATCGATTACTCGTGCTTTGGACCTCGAAAGCCGGTTGAAGTTTTTATTTCTCTAATCATGGGACCTGCTCGTCGTGCCCACCTTGGTGATTTTCATTACCCGATTTTTCTTCTTTGAGAACACTAAGGCATGGCACGATCGTCATTTATTTCTGGATCCCGGATAACATCACTTTTGTAAGTCGTTGAGAAAAAGACGTTAAAAGTTGCACTTCTTGGGAGGTAAACCAAGTTTTCGTCATTTTTGTCCATAGTTTTGTTTATTTTTACTTTTATATTTCTTATTGTATTTTTGTACATATTTTTGTGTGTGATAAGTTGGAGTTAGGTAGATTTGATAATGGTTTGTTAAGTGTGTAGGGAATGACGAAATTGAGCAATTTTAGAACATCTGATCGGATGGTGCAGAAATCCGGTCGGACAAAACATTCTGGAGAACCATCCGACCAGATAGGTTCGAGGAACCGGTCGGACAAAACCAACTGTACTACCATCCGACCGGATGGAAGCAAAATTCGATCGGATAACTCTGCAGAACCATCACCCTCATTTACAAAGTTCCATCTTCCCCTCCGGACGGCATGGACATTTAGGCGAGCCCGAGCCCCGGTATAGTATCATTTATATCCTAACTCTCGTTTTTCATTTTTAGTGTTTTCTTTTTTGATTTTTCTATTATGTTTTATGTACATAGTGTCCTTTTTAATTATTCGCATGATTATTAATTCTTTCACTTGTTCGAGGACGAACAAACCACTAAAGCATGGGGTGTTTTGGAGAGTATAATATTATGCATGCGTATCGTTCCGGTCAAATAGTTATGTTTGAGTCTTTCTTTGTGACGACGTACGGATCAACCAATTGTTTATGTCAACGTATGTTGAAATTATTCCCATGCTTATTTGTGTTTGTACTGGCTTGCCAGTCGGAATCATGTATTATGTGATCTATCGTTGGAGTCTTCTGAGCTTGTTTAGTGAGATTTTTTTCAAAACCTACTTATATATATAATTATTTAAAACAACACTTAGTCGTTAGCAATTTTGCGAAGCTTTTAAAACTCGATCACCTTGCTTTCAAAGTTTGAATAAACCCCTAGTAAGGAGCTTTGTGTGTTTATTAACATTTCATGCTTTGATTCGATGAGTGTTTTGAGAAGTCTCTAAAAGTCGCATGTGTACATATGGTTTTGAAAATGACGATAGACACATATAAAACCCTATTCAAGCTATATTCAAAAATTAAAAGCACTATAAATTCCTAATAAGCCCCTTTGAGCCTTTATTCTGTCTCTTTGTTAGCCATGAGCATGATTATAGCTAATATTTCATTTAAGTCTGTGAGATGAGAGTTTATTTATTATTGGTCTATTGAGATTGACGATTGTAGAGTGGGAATTAGTGGAGTTTATAATAAGAAAAGAAGAAAAGAAAGAAGAAAAAATAAAAAAAGAAAAAAAAAAGAAGAGGAAATTAAGGATGCTTAAGTTCTTTAAGAGAATCTAGATATTAAGAATAAAGTCTATGTACACAAGCAAGTATTCGGGTTTTTAGTGAGAAATAGCCTTAGTTATAAAAGGCTAAAAATAATGGTACATGGTTATTTTGGGAGGATTGAGGAGAAAAACTATGCTCTATGCTTAAAAATGTTTGATTGAGTGTTAGCCACACATCTTTATATATGACATACCTTACCAAAGTGCCTACATTACAACCCTAGAAAGTCCTAATCTGGTTCTTGATTAAATGTGCATACATATGCGATGTTCGAGTCTTTGATTTTCACGAGTCGTTGAATGCATATTTATGTTGATCCGAGCGTATACACTTACCTTTTGAAAAACACGAGCGAATGAGTGCACCATAATATATTTCCCTTTTGTGAGGACACATTCTTTTGGTTTCAAGGTGAAAAGGTAACACGAGCTTAACTTAAGAATTTTCAAAAAAAGATTTTCAAAACTATATTGTATGCACAACATGACTCTTTGATCTAGCTACTTTAATGCTTACGTGGTTTTGATTATTTCGTTTGTTCGAGGTCGAACAAACCAGTAAAGCATGGGGTGGTTGATTCACACATTTTTGTCACACTTTTTGTACATATTTTGAGTGTGTTTTAGTTGAATTTGTTGTTAATATTGGTATAAGTTGGATAGATTTAGCGTATTTTCATATTTATGTATTTTTAGCTTATTTTATCGTGTTTTATGTTTATATCGGGGATTTTGAAGTGTTTTGATCATAAGATGGATGAGTGTGGTCTCGCGAGTGGAGTTTCAAAAAAATTGGGCCCCGATTTGATGTATTACCTCTAACACTGAGTATGTTGTCCACATTGGGTTACCCAGTGTCAGCACATCCGGTCGGACGAAACCTTCTTGACTCACATCCGGTCAGATGGAGCTGACTCCGACCGGACGACACTGGGTAAGTCGTCCATACTGGGTTACCCAGTGTCAAGCGTTACAAACTCAGAATTTGAAGAATCTTCAGTTACGAAATGGTTTTTAAAGTCATTAAACCCCAAGAATAGCAGAGGAGTAAAAGGGGGGATTTGAAGGCTACAAAAGACCAAGAACTCAGCCACATTCAACCATCTATCCATAGACGAAGGATACCACGTCCGGTTCGTGACAGACTGGTCGAGAAGACATTCTCGAACCTCTTGGGGATGACAACCCAAGTGTGTTCTTGAATCGTAGATTCAATGGTTCAATAGTTACCACGGCGGTCGCAGCATCTCGGGAGTCCGTGACAGCTTCCAAGGCTCGACTCGTAGACGATAATCCATCCGGAGTAGATGGAGATAGTTCTTGCAAACATCTCAATTTTGTACTCTCTAAACTCTACTTTAGTTGTATGGTTGATTGTTTGAACGCTTTTGGTTTCAATAGTTAATGGAAATTTCAATATTTCCTAATCGTGCGATTGACGCCCGCATTGGTTAATCTAGTTGATAATGTTCTTGGTTACAATTGCTAGTTTTAGAAGTAGTTTAGTTAATGCTTGCTATGTGTTCGACGAAATGCGTGAGTAACAATTCTTAGTTTAAATCTCGTAGTTAAGTTCTTGCGAGGTGATTGACTACCTCCTAGCAAGAATAGTTTAATTCGCTGCTTAGTTTGATAGACGTAGTTAATTGCTTGCGAAGATATTGATGCCCTCTAGCAAGATTAGTTCTAATGATGGTTACCTTTCAAATGATAATATAAAAACCTTTTTATCCGTGTGTTTAAATTAGTCTTTTTCCTCGTTTCTCGTTCGTAAAAACAAACACTTAAATAACTTCCGATTAGCCTTCCTCGAGAGATCGACTCGAGTTAACTTGCCAAGTCTACGATGACCCCGTTCTCTTGCGGGCGAACTAAAACCTTTCAAACGTAGACGCGCATTTGTTTAACTAGATTTTAATTTTGAAAGGAACACAAAAGTTCGGATCAAAACCCAAGGGAAACATAAAATTAAATCTAAAATCTAGAGAGAGAAATTAAGTCCCAAACCCAAGCATGGGTTGGGAGGAGGTGGATTTTTTTACAAAATGAGAGTAGTCTTCTATTTATACTAGGTTTAAATGGGCCAAACTTTTTCAAACCTGCTCCCATTTCGAGTCAATTAGCCAAGAAGACTTGTATTTCCCGGGTTTGACCGAGTTTGACCCGTAATGGTCTTGCTAGCCCATTAGCTAGCCTTTTGGCACATTTTAGCTCAAGGTGGCTTGATATGGCTCGAGGTGGCTCGGCATTGACCGAGCCTGGGCGGCGCTTGGTGCGCGCGGGCGGGAGGCACTGCCAAGCGTTGTCGGGTGCTGCGCCCGCCGGCTGCCTGGCGCGAGTTTGGGCAAGGAATTTAGCGTGCCTTGGAGCGAGTTTTGCCTTTCTTAGGCGAGTCTTCGCTAACATTCCAGAATGTTTGGCTATTTAGAATCTTGCTATTGGCACCGATTTTGGCACGTCTTGGCTTGAATTTTGGTCCTCAATGCCTCCACCTATAAAATAAGAATTTTGAACCTAAAAACCCAAGAATTACACCAAACCTTAAATTAACTGAACCCATTAAACTATATTAAGTATAAAATCAAAAAGAAACACGAAAAATAAGAAAACAAGAAAAATAATTTAGAAAACTAACTAATCGACTCAAAAACTAATATAAGTAACATTAAACCCTAATCAAAAAATACTAGAAAAATACCACAATTACATGCAAAACACATGGTACCAATTAATAACAAATAATAGTTATTGTGTATCATTCTTCATGTGGCGCGACGAACATTAGTGATTCAATTGTTTGATTATGTTATGCAGGTGGTATGAGGATGTAGTCGAGCCAGTAGTGCACGTCGTAAGAGAATTCTACCAGTATTTTGAAGGTAAGTTCTACCAGTATTCCAGAGTTGGTGGATGAGCCAATGGCAAACCAATATTCAATGATTAGGAGGATTAAAAGAAAACAAGGGATAGTTGTGGTTGATGATGACTCTCATTACGGACCAAACCCTTCTCAAATGAAAAAAGAAGTTTCAGTTATTTCAAGTGATGCGGTGAAGTATAAAGATAAAAGGTAGTTTCTACGAATGTTTGACAAATTTGGTGGCCATTGTTGATGACAATTATCTTACAAATGCCTGACTTTGATCTTGGAGAAATAATACAAGGGGCTTGAGTAAATGGTTATACAGTGTAACTTATCTTATTTATTAATGTAGTTTAATATATTGTAGATGATTTGTCTAATATTTCTTTGGGAGAAACATCAAGTAGTTGAAAATTCCATTCTATATCATTACATTATAAACTATTTTCGTATTAAATGTATTGTTTATCTCGTCCAATGATATTATTTTCCACGATGAGGAATCTTTTATCCTTGTAACAGTTAAAATATCATGGATATACTAAATGGTGTGTGTATAAGGAACTTCGTAAATGTGAATGCTCGTATGAATGACCTATCATATCACATTTATGGAATTAGTTTTTATTTCACTAATACAAAATTATAGTTGTGTTTTAAAATTTGACCATTAAGATGTATATAAAAGGTTGTTGGTTCGTACGGAAGACACCTTATGAGGACTTGCATCCAAACAAAAGATATTACTATTGTTCGAGCGGATTGTTGGGTACATTTCTTCACACCTAAATGTAATTAGTCAATTCTAATTTATTTTTAACATGCATTGATAACAATGTATGTCTGTTTATGTAGACACGTATCGTTCAGCTCCATAGTGAAGATTTGATAGACGAGGTTGTTACAATGTCAAGAAATGAGAATGCTCTAATCCTATTTCTAATGTTGTCTATGGTGAAAGATAATATCATGGGAACCAACTACTGGACTTTGTTGGTTTTCTACATCGAGAATGAGTATTGGAGATTTTATAATTAAAAGCCTCGTAAAATCAGTATAAAAGATAAATACCTTGACAACATGCATGGTGAAGTTGGTACTTTAATTTTTTTTTATACTATTTAGGTTTAAGATTCTTATATTTCAAGTGTCAACGAGCATTAAGATTGTTGCGAAAATAATGTTATGCTATTTTTTCGTCAATGCAGAAGATGATCATTGCTACTAAGTTGGTGGAAAAGGCATAATCAATCCTAATGCTTTCGATGTAGGCTTGCAAATTGCCAGTTATCCCGTTGAATGGGTTTTATTCTCAAGGGCCGACGTAAGCAATTTATATGCGGATTACATTTTTTAAAAATGTTAAGCAAACTATATATTGACTTACCTATCAATGTTTGCCTAAATGCTCCAAGAATGATTGTGCGATTTATACATGTTACTTCATGAAATATGTAGTGTTGAGCAAAGACTTTACAGTTGATGTTGATAAGATTTCATGAATAGGTTCAAGACTGAACTCATTGAATCATTGGTTACGCCGCCGTGAAAGAAATTCTAGAATGTTATCGATTAATCTATTATAACGTAAAATATTTGTTAATGATAATGATTAATCGTATGGTAATACGTATTGGTAAAAATAATGTGGTAATATGGTAGTATATATTTATTTACCACGATACCTGGAGCAATTTTGATGGGGAACAATATTGGCGTATGGGTTCTTGGACTTTTTATTAGAAAATATGTTATTTTTTATAATCTGTTGATAGTCTAATCATTGGTGTTTCAAAGTATGGGGATGACATACCACTTTATAACTACAATTGTAATTCCAAATTTGGTATGTAATCCCATATGTTAATAATTCATAAGTTCATTTGATAGTCACGATGTGGTTCAATCATAATTCTTAAATTATTTTGATAGTCACAATTATGGTATGTAATCCCATATGTATAACAAGTATGTGTTTGAGGCTATATTACCAGATAACCTGTATAATAATTCAAAACTATCATAATTTCAGAATTAGGACCTACTCTATACCATAAATTGGTAATTCTTGACTACTATGCTGACATAAATTAAGGAATGGTGAACTATTTTGATTCATATTTGGTTACAAATGCCACGATAGGCGAAATTGAGTAGAACGAACTAATTGAAGCTACAACGTATTTGAATACAAAACTACTCTTTCCTACTATTGGTAATAGCAAGGGCAGACTGTAGTTGCTAATATTACACGACTATGAATCGTAGTTGGATAATTAAACAACTTTGAGGCAAGATTATAATTCTATACTGCAATATGAGTAATTTTTTGGGACATAAACGATTAAGTAAATTAAATGTGTGGAAGTATAAAACTATATTGTGGTGGAAATTAAAAAACTACTATGGACCACCTATACTCAAAACGATTAAACCGACGCTACTTTGAAGAAATAGCTGGATAATTATAAACTACTTCGAGACATGAATGCAAATTTAATACCTACTTTAAACCACTTAAACGATACCAGCATGTGGTGGAAATAGCAACCTACTATGGACAACCTATACTCAGAACGATTAAATCGTTACTACTTTGAAGGAATAGTTGGATAATTTCAGACTACTCTGAAATAGCAAACTATTTTGGACAACCTACACTCAAAATGATCGCAAACTATTATTAAACAGAAGTGGTAATTTGATACAAATTTAGTTTATAGTTATCTAAAAATCTGATACTACTGTGCAACACTCTGTGCCATATGCTCGTAATTCCAGAGTACTTCGTGCCATATGCTCGTAATTCTAAGCTACTATATAACATTACTAAATAACTGGACTATAGGGAGAAAACATTAGATAATTTGATACTCCTTGAAAAATATTCCAAGAAACAACATACTAGTAATAATATCTATGAACTAGTAACATAATGTGTCATCGTGCTTATAAAATAAAAATAAAATAAAACTTTATTAGTGAGAAAGAAAATTGAAACATTATATACAAGAAAGTGGTTTGGTGCAAGTTTTCTTGTTATGATTGCCACTACGAACACAACTACCACATTTAATTCTTTTTGGTATGTGCTCGCCTTGTGACAAAATTCTCTTCTTCTTTGGTCTTCCAGGTGGGTGCTTAGTCGATGGTGGAATGACTGTTTGTGTGTCTTCCAAATCTTGTTACCTACCAAACATTGGAACCAGATGAGTAGGATACGAGTAACAACGTACATACGTATCAGTGTGGTAAAACTCATCCACAAATAATGAGGTAGGTCTGCTGGTACGCAAGATACATGTCAAAGCGTGTGAACATGGTAGTTCGCAAGTCCCTCATTATCTGTGTATGCAAGTGTGGTTGTTGAGTTTTACCTCCACAAATAGATTGTTGTTCACTTCAAATACTAACTCCGGCGATTGAGTAACCGGCCATAACCTTAATTGATCAATAAATAATTGAAGCTTCTATACAATTGAAGAGCACAAGTCAGTTGTCCATGCCCTGCGCACGCTTTCCCTGACTACATTGAAGCAACATACAAAGAAAAAATATAAATGTTAAGGATGAAATCACATAATATTTACAATAGTATTCAAGGTAGTTTGTTATTATGAATACCCATCCAGTATGAAGTTTAAAATTTTATTTTCAAATAATTAATATATTCTTACAACAAATTTGCCTCATAATTTTGATCTGGATGGTGTCTACAAGGTTAGTGATAGAAATATTTCTTTCCTTTTATACCCAATTATTAAATGACTCGGACGCATTTGAGCTCATCTTCCCATACCGTTTGCCTAAAAAATACGCATTAGCCCACTATGTAACATCCATTTTATCAAGGGAATTCTTAGCCACATCTCCGCCCTCTTTTATAAGCTTCCCCTTATAATCCTCAAAAGTTTCCACTGTAGAGGCGTATGCTTAATTTTTCAGAAACCACTCTAATCGACCACACAAACTCTTTGAGAAGTTCCTACCCTCTATATGTATATTCTAGTTGATAATCAGGTGGTTCAATCAATGTCCGTGTGGATTCCTTAGAAACTCCTTACTCAAATCATGGAGGAGGTCGGGGTTCCTATCAAACACAAACGTCACTTCACGATGCGGCAACAAAATTTTCTTCAAAGTCACCATGAACCACCGGTAATTACTTGAACTCTCCGTGTCAACAATAGCAAACGCTACACAATATAACCCTAAATTAGTAAAAATGCAGTTATTTCATACTACATTCATTAATTCCATACAAACAAAACACCAGGAAAGAGGATTATAAACTAGATATATAAAAAAATAGTATGACTAGAAAATACCATTCTCTTTGTCCTTTGCAGTAGCCTTGAGAAGGTGACCCTTAAACTTACCTAACAAGTACATTCCGTCAATGAGCGTCAAAGGTCGACAAAAATTAAACCTTTAATACATGATGCAAACGAAATAAAAAATTTTGTGAAATGGTTTTTTGCAACATCAACATCCAAAAAAATGTGCTACCCAGGATTAGATTTGCAAGAATAATAGACATAGAAATTTAATTTCCAAAATGAGTCTTAGATGTCACTAAGAACACATTGTCTGGCCTTCTCCACGGCAAGATAAGCCATTTTTAAGTAATAGATAATCTGTATTTACTGGAGAACAACTTCACGACATTGATGGGACGAGTGTCGAAAGTCAGTCGAACGTCTTCTAATATAAATAAGAAGATCAACTTGGCATTAATGCAATTATGTTTAAGTGATAGGAAACAAGTGACAACATGTGTGCACATTGTTTGCTCTTATGCAAAAAAATATATTGACACACTCAATTGATGCATGAACGTACCAACTACAATTATGGTCTCAACATGTTTTTAACACAGTCAAATTTAAAAATAATGTCGATTGTCATCTTTCTTAGTACAATCCTGAATTCTTTTAACTCATACTCTTGTTCGATGACCGATACCTCTTTGCACCAATCAGTAGTTAATAATTTCTTTATGTGACTCGGGGCTAATGTTGATAGAATATCCTCGTTATATGAAAGTTTGGCAACAGTAACAAGTTCAGTTTGAACGAAATTACTCGATGTTCCTCCACCATTCAAAATATTGACCATAAATCAAATCAATCCAAATGACATTAGAAGATTAACCATTATTTCAAAATCATTTTTATTACCTAGAACACACATCGGAAATTCTAGAATAGAATAATGCATTTTCATATTCACTGTATCTAGTTGACTCTAGTGTCTATGATATTTTTGGATCTAATGTAATAGTTGACTCTAATGTTATTCAAAATAGAATAATGCATTTTCATATTCAGTGTATCCAATTGGCACAATGTGAGACATTATACTTTGGAGCAATGATATTTGTTGGGGGCCACATTCTTAATACAATAGAATAACGATACCATGGAAATTTGCGACACTTGTGCACCATTGACTTCTACATGCAATCAAATACATCTTTAATAGCCTCAGAGATTAAAGAAAATGTGATATGCGTACTAAGGATCAAGCCAAAGTTGTGGTATATAAGTTTGTGTATTATGCTATTTAGATCATGAATGAAGTTTGATTTGCACGTTTTTGTACATATTTTTCCTACCGTTTTTGTATCACGTTACGTGTTCTTTTCTTGCTTTTGGGTGTTTTAGGAGTCGAGTTGGCCGTTTTTTCGTTATTTATAGGTTTTCGTATTTTTGTACATTTTATTATTAGTTTTCGTAGTTTTTCACTATTTCATTTTTCTCTTGGCCGTAGGACGTCCAAGCGGGGCCCGCGCTCATTTGGGATTATTTTTACTCGACTCAGGAGTGGACGGACAAGCAAGGAAGCGCAACGGACGAGGCTCGATCAACCGGCAGACGTGAAAAGAACGAGAAATTGAGCCGGACGTAGGAATCCAGTCGACCGACTGGATGTTCAGTCGATCGACTGACCTTATAGTCGATCGACTGAACCCCCAAAATAGACTGGATTCCAGGGACTTTTGGCATTTTGGACGACGCAGTCGATCGACTGCCTCCTTGGCCGATCGACTGCGGTCGATCGATTGGAGCCCCTCAAGATCGACTGGATTCCAGGGACTTTTGGCCATTTTTGACATGCAGTCGATCGACTGCCGACATGGCCGATCGACTGCCAGTCGATCGACTCCTTTTGCAGTCGATCGACTGAAAAGCAGAATTTTTTGGAGAATAAGTAATCAGACGTCTTTTCAAAAGAGGGCAATTTGCGAGGGTCATTTCTTCCCCAAGAGAGCTCCTTCAAACCACAAAACAGATTCCTTTCATATATTTGCTAAATTTAAATTCTCATAAATTCTAGTAATTAGTAATAGATTAGTTAAGTGTTAGATCCATGTTAGTTAGTTGTTTAAGTTTTGGTTAAGACTTCTTTTGTGAAGAACCCTTCAAGCTTTCAAGCTTTCCTCTTCAAGCTTTGTGGGATCATAAGTTTGGTAAACTCTTTCTATTAATATAGTTTTATGTTCATGCTATTTTCTTTAATCTTGTGTTGATGATAGGATCTTAGTTTAGTTTCTATTTTGATTATCAAAACTTTCATTTTCATTTTATAGCTTTCTAGCTTTTGAACTTATGCTTTTAAGTTGTTAAGTTGTTTAAATCAATTTCTCAAAGCTTTTATAAGTTCTATATAATCTTCCCTTTTTAAAGCTTTAATTTTTGTTAAATTAATATTGACTTTTTCAAATAAGCTTGACTTTAATTTTCCCTCCATTTCCCTAATTTAAATTATGAGCTTTCTTAGTTAATTAGTTTAGACTAATCATTTTAAAATAAGCTTTAATTTCCTTCTCGTATTTTAATGTTTTCTAAACTTCTATTTCAATTTAAAGTTTAGCTATAAAAACCAAAACCGAATCAATGACTATCGCTTTCCTAGTTTAGATTAGTTTAGTCGCAACCGACGATAAGAGCAATTAAGAAACCGACAAGCCGATAACATCCATCCTCGAGAGACACGACTCGGGAAGAACTCGACGCCCTACAACCGGCTCTGTACTCTTGCGGAGATGGATTCTCAAAATAGCGCGTCGAGAATGCATCGATCAAAAATTTGGCGCCGTTGCCGGGGATGGATTTAAGGCCAATGGCGTTCTTAATTACTCTTATTGTTATTGTAAATAGTAGTTAGTTAATTATTTTACATTCGATACGCGTGATCTTTTGTTGTTGTTGTGTATGCAAGGTCGGCGATCGCTCAGACATGAGTTGATTCCATTCTTGCCGAACCCCGAGAGGTTGCGATGAGACGCACGAGCCGCAATTAGGCGAGACACGTCCGACGTCCGGTTGCCTCCCTTATTATCACCGATGATAGAAGACCAAACTATGGCCACCTCCGGTCGAAAAGCCGACTCCTTCTGCCCCTGCCCACGACAACCAAGGGATTCCGCACCCAATAATATCGACCGGCCCCATGCCGGCACCTCAAGACGCGGCTCTTCAAGACCCACAACCCGTCTATGCGACGACGTTCGACCAAGGGGGAAATGGTTTTACGAACCAAGACCCCCAAAGTTCGAATTCTAATTTCACGGGACGCCCTACCGAGGTCCGATCATCGAAGGGCCACTGTACGCGTATCAACCGCCGTTCCAAGTTCCGAGGCAGTCTCATCAAGGTCCAAACTAGCCCCCCATGGGCACGAGCCACGATTCCCGCATCCGGCCGGGCCCGTGCCTCAATTCCGAAACCCGATACCTCAAGATTTTCCACGAGCGCCCGCCGTCAACGAAAACCCGTATGCCGTTCGTGATATCGGAGGTCACCCTTTTGCCACACCCGACGGGGGTCCTACTAATAGTATCAAGGAGGTGTCGAGGCCGTACATGGGCGACTTCTCCTCTTGTATTCGATTGAGCCTCGAGGCTCTCCAATATGATTTGCGGCCGATAGACCTAAACCGACTACCCATGTTCCACGGCTTACCGCAAGAAGACGCTATGCAATTCCTACGTATCTTTTCCTATACGGTGTCGAGTTTTCCGCGCCAAGGAATTCATATCGACCAAATCAAGATGAGATGTTTCCCGTACACGATGAAGGACAAGGCCGTTGATTGGCTCATGACATTGCCGTCCGACTCCCTTACCAATTGGGATATGGTCACCGAACGATTCATGGAGGAATACTATTCTCAAGAAAAGACAGCCGACTTTCGAGCTAAGATTGCCTCATTCCGACAAGCGAGCGACGAAACTTTCTACGAGGCATGGGAGCGATTCAAAGGATACCTTACTAAATGCCCACACCATCAGTTTACCGGCGACTTCTTGAATCAGTTCTTCTATAACGGATTGGCGTTCGCATCAAAACGCATGGTGAATAATGCCGCCGGCGGGAACTTGGCCGGCCGCTCGACGAGAGAACTATACGACATCTTTGTTAACATGGCCGCCGACGATCATCACATGAGTGTTTTGGAACGAAAGGAGCACGTGAAAGAGGTCTCGACAAAAGAGGGGCCATAGTGGGCCCATAAGATCGCCGAGCCAGAAAATCAAATAGCCTCGCTCACCAAGCAACATCCGAGCTCGATAGAGATGTGCACTACGTGTGGAATGCCGGGGCATGGAGCTAGTGCGTGCCCGATTAACTACGGGAAAACGAACGAGTTCGACGAGCAAGCATACGCGATCCAGGGATACCAAGAAAATCGGGGAGGTTTTCCAAGCAACAACGATCCTTACGCCCCAAAATATAATCCCGGTTGGAGGAACCACCCTAACTTAGGTGGAAGGAACCAATAAATACTCAAACTCCACCCGGACCCCCGATGGCACAACAAGCTCAACAAATGTGCCCCCAAGTCCCATATGCCGCTCGACCACCTTTTCCGCCTCATCAAGCACCGGTTCCGGCTCCCTAAGACAATCCGACACCGCGATAGTTGAACATCGAATCCGTCTTAACCGAGCTAAGCAAACGACTCTTGAGTTTGGAGACGCAAATGGGGCAAATAGCTACGGTTGTCAACGAACTAAAACGGGCATGGGACAAGGACAAGCTACCAAGTCAACCGGCCCAAGCTCAAGCCGTGACCATTCTCTGAAGTGGCAAGGTGATAGACAACAAGGTCGCCCTACCCGACGACGGACCTTCAACAAGTATTCAAGAAGATCGTGTTCTTCCAGATTCTAATGAGCTCGTAGCCGCTCCTTGCTCTCCCACATCACTCTCTAGTGGGGAGGCGAAGGGGTCCCAGGCTGACGTGGAATTACATAAGTCCGCGGCACCATACCGACCTCCAATTCCATATCCGAGCCGTATCCGACCGACAAAGCAAGACGACCAATTCCTCGAGCTATACAAGATGCTATCAAAGGTTAAAATTAACCTCCCTTTGCTCGACATAATGCGAAATATTCCTGCTTACACAAAGTTCTTCAAGGAGCTCACATCCAAGAAACGCCGATTCGAGGAGAATGAGAAGATATGCATATCGAACGCAGCGAGCATTTCCTTTAGCAACTCTCTCCCACATAAAGAGGGTGATCCGGGAAGTTTTTGTATCAAAATCACCCTCGGAAACAGAAAGGAGACACGAGGGATGCTGGACCTCGGCGCTGGAATAAACTTGATGCCGTATTCTATCTTTAAACAGTTGGAGTTGGGCGACCTCAAGGAGATGAGAATGTGTTTGCAACTGGCCGACCGATCAGTCCGATACCCGAAGGGCATGGTCGAAGATGTTTTGGTACAAGTAGGAAGCCTCATCGTGCCCTTGGATTTTGTTATACTGGACGTCGGGGAGGTGAGCAATGAAGGCCTAGAACACACGATCTTACTTGGTCGGCCCTTCATGTCCACGACGAACACTTTGATCGATGTGAAAAATGGGAAGTTATCTTTCTCGATTTTGGGAGATACAGTGAACTTCTCGATCCACGACTTGGGAGCCGTTCCGCCTTCCTCCTTCCATGCCGATTGTGCTATGATCAACCCAATACACGAACTAGTTGAGGAATTCGCTCGGGAGGTTGTGAACGAGAATGTTGAGGGCGACGAGTGGCTAGCGCTTCGATCGGAGGGGGTGGTAGAAATATTCGAGATATCAAGCGTCGAACTGGCCCTTATGCCAAAACCGAAGCCCAAGACCCTCCCGAGCCATCTCAAGTACGTTTACTTGGAAAGTGGAGAAACAAAACCCGTGATCATCTACGCCGAGCTTCCCCCGAGAGACGAGGCACATTTGGTGGAAGTTTTGAAAAAGAACAAGAAGGCGATAGGGTGGAGCCTTGGTGACATCAAGGGGATAAGCCCCTCTACTTGTATGCATCGGATCATCCTTCAAGACGGAGTGAAACCATCAAGGGAGTGCCAACGACGATTGAACCCAAACTTGATGGAGATTGTGAAGGGTGAGATATTGAAACTTGTAGCCGAAGGTTTGATATTCCCGATCGGGGATAGTGAATGGATGAGCCCAGTCCACATGGTGCCGAAAAAGAGCGGAATAACCGTGATTGAGAATGAGCGGGGCGAGCGTGTGACGACCCGTGCGACCACCGGTTGGCGAATGTGTATAGACTTCCGAAAACTAAATGCCGCCACCAAGAAGGACCACTTTCCACTTCCGTTCATTGACCAGATGTTGGACAAGCTCGCGGGGCATCATTCGTATTGTTTTCTCGATGGATTGTACTACCAAATCGCTATCTCGTCGGAGGATCAATCCACGACGACGTTCACGTGCCCGTTCGGCACATACGCTTTCCGACGCATGCCCTTCGGCTTGTGAAATGCACCCGCTACCTTCCAACTGTGTATGCTCTCGATCTTTTCCGACATGCTCGACAAGTACATGGAGGTTTTCATGGACGATTTTTCTATCTACGGCTCTACTTTCGACTAGTGTCTTGATCATTTGTCATGTGTTTTGGAGAGATATGTGGAGAACCACCTTACTTTGAGTTGGGAGAAAAGCCACTTCATGGTGAGAAGTGGAATAGTTTTGGGGCATGTGGTGTCATCTAAAGGAATCGAGGTCGACAAGGTGAAGATCGACATGATTGAGAAACTTCCCACACCGATCAACGTGAAGGGAGTGCAGAGCTTCCTCGGTCATGCAGGGTTCTATAGGAGGTTCATTAAGGACTTCTCGAAGCTTAGCCACCCCTTGTGCCATTTGCTTAGCGTCGACGTCTCGTTTGTGTTTGATGATGCTTGTCTAGCGGCGTTCGATTCATTGAAGAAAAGCTTGACTTCTACTCCCGTGGTTATATCCCCGAATTGGTCCCTCCCGTTCGAAATAATGTGCGATGCGTCGAACGAAGCAGTGGGGGCCGTCCTAGGGCAACGAGTCGATAAACTCCTCCGGGTCGTTTACTACGCAAGTCTTATGCTCAATAATGCTCAAAGGAACTACACAACTACCGAAAAGGAGCTACTTGCCGTGGTTTACTCGCTCGAGAAGTTCCGATCATATATCGTTGGGTCGAGGGTGATTATACATAGCGATCATGCGGCACTACGACATCTTTTCAACAAGCCTCAAGTGAAGCCGAGGCTAATCCGGTGGATCCTTCTACTTCAGGAGTTCAACGTGGAGATCAGGGATAGAAAAGGGTGCGAGAACGTATTCGCCGACCACCTCTCTCGTTTGGAGGTCGGGAATGGAGAGAAAGAGTCCCCACTCATCGGAAAACCAAGCTCACGAGAACCTTTTCGGTGTGTCCGTCACACCATGGTACGCCGATATTGCTAACTACCTTGTTAGCGGGGTTCTCTGTCCAGACCTGTCTCATCATGAGAGGAGGAGGTTTCTTGCCACTTATCGAGGTTATTATTGGGACGACCCTCTTATGTTTAAAATCGGGAAGGATGGTATGTTGAGAAGGTGCATTCCGGAAGAGGAAAAAGAGGAGATATTGACTCATTGCCATGATCATCTAGTCGGAGGGCACTTCGGTGGCCAAAAGACCGCTTATAAAGTTCTCCAGTCGGGTTTCTATTGGCCTACTCTTTTCAAGGATGCTCACGAGCATTGTCAAAAGTGCGATCGATGCCAACGAACGGGTAGTATCGGAAAGCGAAATGAGATGCCGATGATGTATAACTTGGCCGTCGAGATCTTTGATGTCTGGGGGATCGATTTCATGGGTCCCTTCCTGAAGTCTCATGAGTACGAATACATATTGGTCGCGGTGGATTACATCTCTAAATGGATAGAAGCAATCCCGGCAAGGAGAAATGATGGTGAGACAGTAGTAAAGTTTGTTCGGAGCAACATATTCAGCCGATTCGGAGTTCCGAGGGTGCTAATAAGCGATGGTGGCAAGCATTTTAACAACAAACTACTTGAACGAGTGTTGAAGAACTATGGAGTCGTGCACAAGGTTTCTACTCCTTACCATACGCAAACAGCCGGCAAGTCGAGACGAGTAATCGTCAAATCAAAAACATTCTCGAGAAAACTGTGCAACCAAACCGGAAGGACTGGTCAACGAAGCTCACCAATGCCTTGTGGGTCGTCCGTACTGCCTATAAGACGGTTATTGGAATGATTCTCTATCGTCTGGTGTATGGAAAGTCGTGCCATCTACCGGTGGAAATGGAGCATAGAGCGTGGTGGGCAATCCGAGCGTGTAACTTTGATTTGAAGCAGGCCGGAGAGGGGAGAAAACTCCAACTGGAGGAGCTCGAAGAATTACGGAACGAGGCGTTTGATAATGCCCGTTTGTACAAGGAGAAAATGAAGCTGCTCCACGATAAGAAACTCGTACCGAAAGAGTTGGAGGAGGGAATGCAAGTACTCCTTTATAACACTCGCCTTGCCATGTTTCCCGGGAAGCTTATGTACAAATAGAGCGGGCCGTACAAAATCGAGAAGGTATCCCCATTCAGTGTCGTGAGGTTAATCGACCCAAAGACGGATGAGCGATTCCAAGTGAATGGCGCCCGAGTCAAACCTTATCGGCATAGCGTGTTGAAAACAAAATCTCTCGAGCCTATGATCGTAGAGGAGGAGAGCCTGAGTGACTTTCCCCCGACGAGGTCTTAATCGTCGAACCAGGGTCGTCGAGCGAACAACGTTAACCAAACGCGCTTCGTGGGAGGCAACCCACGACCTTCTAAACCTTTCTTGTTTTTCTTTTAAGTTTGTGTATATTCTATCTTTAAGTAGTGTTAATGGAGTTTTTGGGTTTGTGTAGGATCAATTCTGGAGTCTTGGGAGAAAAGAGGATCGAAATTGGAGTTGGACTGCTGGAATGCAGTCGATCGACAGCATATCTAGTCGATCGACTGGAGTTTCTGTCGATCGACTGCCCAATCGACAGACGGGTTCAAATCGACTGGATTCCAGAAATTTTCAAGCTTTTTGCAAGAGCAGTCGATCGACTGGTCATTTGCTGATCGACAGCCAGTCGATCGGCTGGCGCACGATCGACTGAGGAGGAGAAATCGACTGGATTCCAGAACTTTTTAAGCTTTTGACAAGAGCAGTCGATCGACTGTTGGCAGTCGATCGACTACAGTCGATCGACCGAGGAGGGCAGTCGATCGACTGCCCGAATTGCCCAGAATCCTGCGTTTCTATATAAAGCAGTCGATCAGCACCCCTCAAACCATTCCAGTCGATCAGCAGCACATATATATATATAAAAAAAAAGAGAAATGCAGAAAAATAAAAATAAAAAAAGAGAGAAAAGAAAGAGAAACTACTTCAGTCGATCGCCAGAGGCAATTACGCGGGAATTCTCATTTTGTTCCTTCCTTTCTCCTTTCAAACATCTCCTTGGGAATAATCCAATTTTTCGTTCCACTTTCGAACTGATTCTTCGAGGTAATTCGCTTGAACCAATTTCTTGGGAATGTTTGTGATTGTTGATTGCGTTTTTGGGTAGGATTCGGGAGCCAATTTCATATATTTCCATACTCAAAAAGCTTGCCCACCAAGTGTTCGACGAAATGCCCCAGTGAACGTTTGGTTTGAATTTTTCCCATTTTTCCATTCTCGTTCATTCCTTTCGATTCTTAGAACCCTCCACTACAAAATTCGTCCAATTTCGTTCATACTTTCCCCTCTTTTACCATGGATGGCCACTCCGATGACGAAACTTTCAACCTTCCCCAATACCCCGATATCGCCGGAACTTACGGTGCCCCCTTCCCCGTCTACTCCACATACGAGGGGGAACTTTTTCAAAATCTGTCCCAACGGAATTTCGCTACCCCACGCTTTATCAATATCGAGTGTTTGGACGAATGGGTACTGAACGGGGACGTTGACGGGTTCGTCACCCGACTACTCCATTACATCGACACGATGAACGGCCGAATGTTCGCGTCTTTCTGGGCACCGGCTTATCGGGAGCTAGTGCTCGAGTTTTTCACCTCATACCAGGAAACCGATGATGGGGGTTTTAATGTTCGTTGTGGGGGAATTGAGCACCGGATCGATCAGGGGGTGCTCCAAGAGGTGCTCGGGCTTGACTGCCAACAGTACTCATACACGCAGTTGCCTAGTTTTCATGCGGATGAGTTTTGGGGGAGTATCACGGCCGGAAATGGTACCCGGGATCGATACTCGGCGTCGGCGATCGTCGATTTGGCACTGCTTGGGGCTTACAAATTCTTTGCCCACGTCCTGATGGGCAAACATGAAAGCACCAACCTCACTCATCACGAGCTTTACGTGCTTGGTGCCTGGTCAATGGACATCCAGTCCCATTTTTCCCGTTGATCCGAGGACAAATTCGAGGGATTCGGAAGATGAGAGGAGGAAGCGTCGCCCGAGTCGGCATGGGGCCGATGATCACCGTTCTTGCCTGCTACTTCGGGTTTGAGGCCGAGGCGGCCAACATGACGAGCGTCGATCTTATGGAGTTGGCGTTCAAAACGCCGAGAGCCCCGACGAACCCGGCGAACCAAAACCCTAGACACCAACGCCACCGAGGCAATGAGCAAGGCGAAGCCGGCGACGTCCCGAACATGGTTTCGGGCGCGCATCACGGAGCGAGCACGAGCCAAGCGGCATCCCCGCGGTACGGAGGTCCGAGCACCGGCTCGGGTCCCGAGATGGGTTGGAGCGATTTCCAACAGGCCGTATTTTCGCGTTTCGACCAGCTCAATGCCCGTTTCGACCGGCTCGACGAGGGGCAGGCAAGAAATGACCGAGATTTCCGCGGCCTCCATACCAGGCTCCTTTTGGTCGAGAGTCGGATGTGTCATGACGACGACGACGATGACAGCGGCGAGGGCAGAAACGACGAGGAGGAGGAGGAAGACGAGGATGCGAACCTCCGTGCCCGACCTAGGAGACGTCGTTAAATCTCCTAATTTATCCTTTGTTTATTTTTATTTGTTATTGTTTTTGTGTGTTATTTTATTTTATCTTTCGATTATGTTCTTTTATTTCTCGTCTCGACTCTTGTAAAAATTAAAAAAAAATAATAAAAAAAATTAATAATAAAAAAAAATCCTTTTAATTGCTTTCGTTTTTGTATATAGTTTAATTTCATTTTCTTTGAATATATTCTCAAAACATAAAACAAATTTGAAAAATAAAATCCAAACAAATTTAAAAAAAAAGTCAAAAACTCAAAAATATTTTCATTTTTGTGAATAGTTTGTTTTTGTGCAAATTTCCACATTGCCTTACCTTGTAGATAGCTTGTTGCTTGCCTCGGCCCCCGGCGACGACTTTTGCACGACCACGTTGACACAAGCTCGGAAATAGGGGCATTTTCTTTTCCCTACACCTTTTTACTGCTTTTATTAGCTTAATTACGCAATGAGGACATTGCTAGGTTTTAAGTGTGGGGTGGTGGAGTTCGTCCTAGGTTTTTAATTTTGTCGTGTGCTTGCTTGTGTTAATTTGAGTAACGTATGTGCTATTATTGCTTGGACCCTTGGCGAAGTGACGCGGTTTTGATGATTTGTTAGGGTGTTTAGATCTTCGATCGAATTTAGTGGGTTTAGGTGGTTTAGCTTGTTGGGATCCCCGTTCGGTTTTAGCTTCGTACTATCCTTGTGCTCATTTGGAACTAGTGCCTCGACTAGCCCTCGTCATTAAACACTCTCTATAGGTTTTGTTTTGTAATTTGGAGTCGTCAATTGCTCCACGTGCTCGATCGAGAATTTTTGTAAGTTGCTAGTAGCAACGAATGATCGGAGTCGTTGAAAGCTTCGTATTTTCATTTATTTAAGTACCTTACGTCAACGGTACCAAAAAAAAAAATAAAAAAAATACAAAGAGATGAATAAACAAGGATACATTATAAATCCTTGAAGTTGTTGTGTAGCACGTTTTTCCTCTTGTTTCGATTCTTAGTATACTTTTGTAAATAGAGGTGTTAATGATCTTGGCTAGTAGGGAGCCGATTAACGGTTCGAGCATGGATAGACCTTAGCCGGGGCAAGGACGAGGAGACCGACTTGTTGGATTGTTTAAGTCCTTTTAGGTTTCGAAAGTCGATCTAAATTTCCTTAACAAAGCACATTGTCATTCTTTTAGCCAAACTAACAAACAACGTAGCGTACGACGTCTCGAATTATTTTGTACACTAGTTAGGATTGGTCGGGGGTAGTTTAGTAATTTTACGTTAGTTTTGCTTGAGGACAAGCAACCGTCTAAGTGTGGGGTGGTTGATTTGCACATTTTTGTAAATATTTTTCCTACCATTTTTGTATCACGTTACGTGTGCTTTTCTTGCTTTTAGGTGTTTTAGGAGTCGAGTTGGCCGTTTTTTCGTTATTTATAGGTTTTCGTATTTTTGTACATTTTATTATTAGTTTTCGTAGTTTTTCACTATTTCATTTTTCTCTTGGCCATAGGACATCCAAGCAGGACCCGCGCTCGTTTAGGATCATTTTTACTCGACTCGGGAGTGGACGGACAAGCAAGGAAGCGCAACGGACGAGGCTCGATCAACCGGCGGACGTGAAAAGAACGAGAAATCGAGCCGGACGCAGGAATCCAGTCGACCGACTGGATGTTCAGTCGATCGACTGACCTTATAGTCGATCGACTGAACCCCCAAAATCGACTGGATTCCAGGGACTTTTGGCATTTTGGACGACGCAGTCGATCGACTGCCTCCTTGGCCGATCGACTGCGGTCGATCGATTGGAGCCCCTCAAGATCGACTGGATTCCAGGGACTTTTGGCCATTTTTGACATGCAGTCGATCGACTGCCGACATGGCCGATCGACTGCCAGTCGATCGACTCCTTTTGCAGTCGATCGACTGAAAAGCAGAATTTTTTGGAGAATAAGTAATCAGACGTCTTTTCAAAAGAGGGCAATTTGCGAGGGTCATTTCTTCCCCAAGAGAGCTCCTTCAAACCACAAAACAGATTCCTTTCATATATTTGCTAAATTTAAATTCTCATAAATTCTAGTAATTAGTAATAGATTAGTTAAGTGTTAGATCCATGTTAGTTAGTTGTTTAAGTTTTGGTTAAGACTTCTTTTGTGAAGAACCCTTCAAGCTTTCAAGCTTTCCTCTTCAAGCTTTGTGGGATCATAAGTTTGGTAAACTCTTTCTATTAATATAGTTTTATGTTCATGCTATTTTCTTTAATCTTGTGTTGATGATAGGATCTTAGTTTAGTTTCTATTTTGATTATCAAAACTTTCATTTTCATTTTATAGCTTTCTAGCTTTTGAACTTATGCTTTTAAGTTGTTAAGTTGTTTAAATCAATTTCTCAAAGCTTTTATAAGTTCTATATAATCTTCCCTTTTTAAAGCTTTAATTTTTGTTAAATTAATATTGACTTTTTCAAATAAGCTTGACTTTAATTTTYCCTCCATTTCCCTAATTTAAATTATGAGCTTTCTTAGTTAATTAGTTTAGACTAATCGTTTTAAAATAAGCTTTAATTTCCTTCTCGTATTTTAATGTTTTCCAAACTTCTATTTTAATTTAAAGTTTAGCTATAAAAACCAAAACCGAATCAATGACTATCGCTTTCCTAGTTTAGATTAGTTTAGTCGCAACCGACGATAAGAGCAATTAAGAAACCGACAAGCCGATAACATCCATCCTCGAGAGACACGACTCGGGAAGAACTCGCCGCCCTACAACTGGCTCCGTATTCTTGCGGAGATGGATTCTCAAAATAGCGCGTCGAGAATCCATCGATCAAAGTTAAAACCGATCCAACTGATTTTCCATGCACGAAATAATCCCAAACTTATTGCAGGTTTTATCATCTTGAGACTACTCTTGGATGTTTAGAGCGGGGTTTTTTTAGAAATTTGAACTAGGCAACAACGTTTGATTGCAATGTTGGTCACTGATCGAAGATTTATTAGCACTCTAATTTAAGAAATCGTCTCCGCAATAGTACGGAGTCGATTGTAGAGCGGTGAGTTATTTCCGAGTCGTGTGTCTCGAGGGTAGATATTATCAGCAATCGGTGTTTTTACTTAATCTCTTTGTTAATCTCGATTAAACCAATCTACTCTAAGAAAGCAATAGTCATTTGGTTTGGTTTTGAGTTTTTAATACTAAAGCTTGAATTGATATGAAAACTTGAAAACACCAATTAAGGCAAAAGCTAATGAATATTAAAGTTTGCTTGAAAGTCACTAAGTTTTAATAAAAGTAATTAAACACTAATTAAAAGTCTTAAATAAATTAAAACTACTAAACTAAATAAAGCTTGTAAATCTTGAAAGATGAAATTGAGGGAAAGTCAAAGATTAAAACTTAAAAGAAGTCAAAGAACATTAATTATGAAAAAGTCCAATTGATTAAAGAAGAAAGTCCTTTATGTCTTTCAAAGACCAAATGTTTGTTTGGATATAAGAGGTAAAAAGATTCAAGATGAATGCTTCAATGGATTTTTTGCACCAAGAAAAATAAGAGCTCTAATTTTAAGTCGATGGCATGAAAATGCAAAAAAAGAAAAAATAATTAAAACTAAAACTTTTCCACCAACACCAAATCAATTACAACAATACAAACACAACACACAACATAAAAGAGAAAGAAAGATTACTACCAAGTTTGTATTCCAAACAAGAGCTTCAAGTTTAGCTTACAATTTTCAAGAGATAAAGAAGACTTCACCAAAATGACTTCAATACAAGATGAAAGTGTTATTTTCTCCAACAACTAGCTAAGAAAATCTAAACCTAACTAAACTACTCTCACAATTAAGCTAAGGTTTAAGTTTAACAAGCAACGGAATAGTAAAAGTTTGGAGGAGGTTGAACAAGCTCAAAATCAGTCAAGGAAGAGATAAGGTTGTTGGGGAAGAGGTTAGGATATATATATAAAGATGCAGGGGCAAAATCATCAAAATGGGTAAAAAATTACAAAATTTCCTGCATCGCAGACGATCGACTGACTACCAATCGATCGATTGAAACCCTGTCGATCGACTGCTTCATCCTCAAACGGCCCAACTTCTGTCGAGTAATCAATTTGGGCTTGGCCAGTCGATCGACTGGACTAGCAGTTGATTGACTGACATGGCTGCTCTCGGCTCAGTTTTCTCGTTTTCCGCTCCAGACATCCTCTGGTTGTCGTTCTTTGTTCGCGATATGTTCCCTTGCTTGTCTTCATTTGAACATTCCATAGCGAGTCGAATGGAATGCCCTGAGCGTGCTCGGGTCCCTCTTGGTCATTCTACGGCCAAAAATATAAAAACGAGTGAAAAACTATGAAAAAGTATTAAAAAAATGCGCAAACGCTACAAGAACCTTAAATTAACAAAATAGGCCTAATCGACTCCTGATACCCATAAATGCAAGCAAAACACATGCAAACGCGACACAAAAAGTTAACAAAAACACGTACAGAAACGTGCAAATCAACCACCCCACACTTAGAATGATTGCTTGTCCTCAAGAAAATTTAATCTGGAATTACAAAACTACCACCGAAAGATCCTAAACTAATGCACAAAAACCTCATTTGAGACATCGCATGCCACAATGCTTGTTAGCTTGATCAAAACGACGACAAAAATGCGTTGACAAGTCGGTTCCCTCGTCCTTGCCCCGGCTATGGTCTATCCACGCTCAAACCGTTAATCGGCTCCCTACTAGCCCCAATCATCTACAACTCTCTTTGACAAACAAAAATTTAAAAAAAAGGAAAAAAGAAAATGTGCAAGGGTTGCATGTTTGTTACGTAATAACTTCAAGGGTTTATAACGTATCCTTGTTTGTTCATCAACATTCTTTTTCTTTTTTTCCCTTTTTTTTTACAATACAAAGAGCGTACAACTACTCCGATCACTCGTTGCTACTAGCAACTTACAATATTTTTCGATCGAGCACATGGAGCAATTGACGACTCCAAAATACAAAACAAAAATCCTATAGAGAGTGTTCGAGGACGAGGCTATTTGAGGCACTAGTTCTAAATTGATCTCAAGGATAGCACGAAGTTAAAGCCGAACAAAGTTTCCAACAAGTTAAGCTACCTAAGTCCACTACATCCGATCGACAATCTAAACTTCCTAACCAAATCATCAAAACCGCATCACTTCGCCAAGGTTCCAAGCAATATAACACACATACTTCTCAAATTATCACAAGCAAGCATACAAATAACATAAAAACCTAAGACGAACCCTAACTACCCCACAGTTAAAACCTAGAAATGTCCATTGCAAATTAAGCTAAAAAGTGGTAAAAAGTGTAGGAAAAAGAAAACGCCCCTATTCTCGAGCTTGTGATGACGCGGTTGTGCATAAGTCCTCTCCGGGGTCGAGGCAAGCTATCTACAAGAAATGAACAAACGGGGGGTTGCAAAAACAAGTTATGTACAGTGTGAAAATCTTTTTCGGATTTTTGAAATATTTATTTTTGTTTGGATTTTCTTTTATGAAAAGAATCAAAAGCACACTATATACACAAGCACTATATATATATATATATATATATATATATATATATATATATATATATATATATATAATATTTATTTTTTTGAATTTTTTTTATTTCTTTTTTTTGATTTTTAAGAGTTGGTATGGGAAATAAAAGAACATAATCGAACAATAAATAAAGTAAAGATAAAACGAAAGGCAATAAAACACAAATTTATTAAAATAATTAAAAATGATATTTAGGAGAATTAGTGACGTCTCCTACGTCGGGGGTTGAGGTTTGCGTCCTCTATTTTAAGACAAGCGAGTTTTTGCGGGGAGGGGGCACACTAAGCAAGTACGAGAAATTGGCCCCGCTCCRCTTTCTTAAAAGCAAGGACCACTACGGGAGGTCAAACCAAGGACCTATGGAAGTCGGGGCTCGTCCCCGRTCAATATTGGATCAAACAATAGGGGGCCGTAGCACTGAACCTTTTTTTTATTCGTCTTCCTCATCTTCTTCCTCGTTCTCTACGTCCTCCTCCTCTTCATCTTTGCCTTCTTCATCCTCTTCCTCGTCTCGATGCAATCAACTCTCGATCAACAAAAGGCGGCTGCGGAGGGCGCGGTGTGCCCGGTCGGTCCTTGCTTGCCCCGCGTCGAGCCGATCGAAACGTGCAAACACTTGTTGTTGGAACTCGCTCCAACTCATGTCTTTACCCGAGCCGGTGCTCGGGCCTCCCTCGTGATGCTGGATTACCCGCTTGTCTTGTGCTTGCTCTGAAAGGAGCGCATGAACCGGTGTTCGAGGATTCATCGGCCTTGACGCCTTCGTTGTGCCGCTGTTCATATTCGTCTTCTTCTTCTTATTTGTGGCTACAACGGCGATGGCTTCGCGGGTTCACCGGGATCTTAGGCATTTTCCAAACCAATTCCATCGGCTCGATCCTCTCCAAGTGGTCCGCCTCAGGGTCGAAACTGAAATGACGGGCTAGCAAGGTGATCATGGGCCCCATTCCGACCCAAGAGACACTTCCGCCCTTCGTTCTCCGAATCCCAATAATCCCCGGTAACAGCGCCAAAATCTGATCGAAGATTTCTTAGCACTCTAATTTAGGAAATCGTCTCCGCAATAGTACGAAGTCGATTGTAGAGTGGTTAGTTATTTACGAGTCGTGTCTTTCGAGTATAGATATTATCGGCAAAATCGGTGTTTTACTTAATCTCTTGTTAATCTCGATTAAACTAATCTACTTTAAGAAAGCAATAGTCATTTGGTTTGGTTTTGAGTTTTTAATACTAAAGCTTGAGTTGAAATGAAAATTTGAAAACACCAATTAAGGCAAAAGCTAATGAATAATAAAATTTGCTTGAAAGTGACTAAATTTTAATAAAAATAATTAAACACTAATTAAAAGTCTTAAAAATATTAAAACTACTAAACAAAGGAAAGCTTGTAAATTTTCAAAGATGAAATAGAGGGAAAGTCAAAGCTTAAAACTTAAAAGAAGTCAAAGAGCATTAAATATGAAAAGGTCCAATTTATTAAAGAAGAAAGCCCCTTATATATTTTAAAGACCAAATGTTTGTTTGGACATATAAGAGGTAAAAAGCTTCAAGATGAATGCTTCAATGGAGTTTTTGCACCAAGAAAAATAAGAGCTAAAAGTTTAAGTTGATGGACTGAAAATGCAAAGAAAATAATTCAAACTAGAACTTATTCACCAACACTAAAGCAATTACAACAATACAAACACAACACACAACATAAAAGAGAAAGAAAGATTACTACCAAGTTTGTATTCAAAACAAGAGCTTCAAGTTTAGCTTACAATCTTCAAGAGATAAACAAAACTTCACCAAAATGACTCCAATACAAAATGAAAGTGCTATCTTCTCCAACAACTAGCTAAGAAAATCTAAACCTAAACTACTCTCACAATTAAGCTAGGGTTTAAGTTTAACAAGCAATGGAATAGTAAAAATTTGGTCGAGGTTGATCAAGTTCAAAATCAGCCAAGGAAGATAAAAGGTTGTTGGGGAAGATGCTAGGATATATATATATATATATATCAAGACGCAGGGGCAAATCATCAAAACGGGTCAAAAATTACAAAATTTCCTGCGTCGCTGTCGATCGACTGCTTCATCCTCAAATGGCCCAGCTTCTGTCGAGCAGTCGATTTGGGCTTGGCCAATCGATCGGCTGAACTAGCAGTCGATCGACTGGCATAGCTGCTCCGGCTCGATTTTCTCATTTTCCGCTCCAGACGTCTGCCGGTTTTCGTTCCTTGTTCATGCTATGTTCCCTTACTTGTCTTCATTTGTCTGTTTCATACCTAGTCGAATGGAATGCCCTAAGCATGTGCGGGTCCCGCTTGATTATTCTACGACCAAAAATATAAAAATGAGTGAAGAACTACGAAAACATAATAAAAACCGTGCAAACGCTACAAAACCTAAAAATAACAAAATAGACCTAATCAACTCCTAATACCCATAAATACAAGCAAAACACATGCAAACGCGATACAAAAAGTAAAAAAAAACACATATAGAAACGTGCAAATCAATCACCAAAACTCCACAACAAGAGAACGGGTATATTTCAACTCATTATTTATCAAAATCGTTGCACAATGTTGCAATCCATATTATAGACTGACTTGATTTCGTACATGAATCGTATGCATAATTGCGTATTATATGTATGTGACTTTTCAACTATCACCCTCACGAAACCAAACTACATGTCAACGCCCCAAAAATATGATGTTGCCCATGTATTTGTCATCACATCGACATGAAGAGACAATATCCCAAGATATCATTGCATACAAATTGAAATATTGAGGATTATATCAAGGCGCATCTTAATCTTGGGATTTTTTTGGTTCCAATCCGGATTTAGTTAACCAAGATAAATTTTGTAGGTCAAGTCTTGATGATTGGCATATTTTGCGAATAAAATGATATCCACTTGTGGCGCAAGTGATCCTTATCTCCATTCATCTAAATAGTAGAATTTTATTTATGTATTCGCTACATTAATTCAATAAGATGTTAATAAAAACTATGTGTATATCTCACGAGATTTTGTAAAGTTCGACCTTAGATTATGTGTATATCTCACGAAATTATGTATATTTAGGTCAACTCTCAATTGTGCAGTGACCGAGACACAACAACGTAGATTTTGTGACAAAAGACCTTAGATTATGTGTATATCCCACTAATTTGAGTTTTTGACATGTGATATACTCTCAACTTTCACTGTTCACTCACAAACCAATGTCTTAGCATTATATTATCGAACTTGAGTCGAGGCGAGTATTTGATTATCGAACTCAACTCGAGGCTATACAAACTCGATCTTGACTCGATAAGTAGGGATCCTGACTCAAGCTCTAGGTTGACCCGCTAAAAATAATCGGCTCGAACTCGAACTCGAAAACCTGTCAAGTGATTAATGATTGGTAAACATATATTTCCTTACATGTCAATAAAATGATAATTACTCCATCCTTAATGAGCCAAATCGCGATCTCTTCGAGCCTATCGAGGTGAGACTGAAAGTATGAATGTCCTAGAGACAATCAGATTTAAAGACATTATACTTGATCACAATTATTATATATATCGTAATATATATGGCATTGCATTTATTGAATTATTATTTTGATTGTTTGTGATTATTCATATAAATGTTCCCATAGAGTTAATGTTGTCATTGATATAGTGAGATGTCATTGATAAAACATTACTCTTAAAATAGCCACGACTAATGATTATCAAGATTGGGATATTGATAATATAATATATGTCGGCATGTGGTCTGCATCACATTTTAGAGAATGCAGTAAGTCTCACGACTGCGAATAATAGTTATTCGTGATGGACACATGGATACTTTGGAGAGTATTGGTAAACCCTACTGATAAGTTATTTATTGTATGTCTATAAACTTATTAGTGTATAAAGCGTGTGATAATCCTTTGACTTGAGGTCAATACGCACCTTGTTTACTGAGTGATGTACTTTGACCATGACCAATGCTTGCACTCCTTTTGGGGTAGATACGGCTTGTGTTGGGTGCATCATGATGTAAATGAAGGTGGTAGTTGAGCCAAGAAAGAATTCATTCCTCGATTGGAATTTCGAGAGAAATCACTCATAATCTCTATATTAGGTCGACTAAAGTCATTGGCCAATGCAAGAGACATATTCAATATAGTAATTTAAGTATTGTCTAGTTGTCGACTAATAAAGATGAGATAAATTGATTAAGCCATTGATATAGACACTTGGATAAATCTTAAGCTTAATTGAGTGATTCGGAATGAAAGGAATTTCACCAAAACTTTGTATAAAGGTTATAATTCGCTGAGTTCAAGTGAATGTTCTTTATATATTGAGTTCGTCCAGCTAAACCGTCTAGGAGTTTTGTTTGGATCATCATTGGATTGATGTTATATATAAAGGCCTATAGGGTCACACTATATGCGATTAGTTTTTCGATTTAAGAGTGTATCAAGAAAGTATTAAATATTCAATTTAGAATTGTAATATTTAATTATTAATAATTATGATATTAATTTCTATTTGATAGAAATTATATAATTAAATTAAATTAGATTTGGATTTAATTATCTATGTTATATTAATAAAGGTACTTGGGCTAAAATTGTTTTGGGCCCATGTCTTGGATAGTCCAACCCTTTTATGATTAGGGTTCTCTTATGTACCTAGTATAAATATAACATAGACAAATTATTTTGGGCCCATGTCTTGGATAGTCCAACCCTTTTATGATTAGGGTTCTCTTATGTACCTAGTATAAATATAATATAGAGTCATAAGTTGAATATAATGAAAGAATGATACAACAATAAAAATACGAGAGAGTTTTTAGAAAACATAAATCCTAATTTTGAGATTGGGAGTTCTTGAGCTTTCGTGGGATTTCCTAGCTTTCTTCACGATAGCAATACACTGGAGTTGGATCTTGCAGTCGGAGATTAATCGCGGGATTTCCTAACTTTCTTCACGATAGCAATACACTGGAGTTGGATCTTGCAGTCGGAGATTAATCGCGTGGATACCTTAGTGTTGAACTCGGACCTGAATTTTCTGTAAGGGTTTCATGCTTCTATCTCGTTTATTTATTATATAAATATATTCGTTCACAGGATGGATCTGTTGGATCCAAAATTTTTAAAACTTCCGCTGCACGAGCATGGTGTTCGTCTCTACAAATTCCAACAGAGACAAGCTCAAATCATTTATCTTTCAAGTATTTATCAAGCTTAAGCTTGACTTGTTTTCTCAAATTTACGAGTTGATATCGAGCCTTACTGATCTTTAGGGCAAGTCGTTTCACTTAACAACTCAACTCTTTCTTCAACACACGCATCAAGAGCATGGGTATCCTTCTGAGCAGGTAAAGACTTTACTTTTGCCTTCTTCTTTTATGTTTTGTTTCTTACATCATTGTCGAGGTCAAGTCACAAACTTACCCCCTTTCCCTTTTCCACTTCAAATTCAGTCTCCTTTGTTAGTAATATGTTGGCACTATGAAAGATCGAGGTCGGGGTCGCTAACTTTGGCTTCACACCACACCAAATCCGACGCCAAAGACACTCTCAACATTGAATCCCCATGGATTTGATTAAATCTCAGTAAAGATTACAAAATCTATAATATTGTTGGCTGTTTCTTTATCCTAGACAACATTATTATCTCAATCCCTTATTTAGAAGATAAGATATATGTGTCTCTGCCTGGGTACCTGTGCATTGCTATTCAAGTAACGAGTTTTGAAGTGGGTTAACTCTCTCTCTCTCTCTCTCTCTCTCTCTCTCTCTCTCATCATATAGATTAGTTCGCCAACTTTGATTGTAAAAGTGAAAGTTGTGGAAGTGTATTGGATGTAAAAATTTAGATAAGTAGTATGGATGGAAACTACAAGTATAAAAATTAGAAAACTTCCTTCGCTTGTAAAAGTGAAAAAAGTTGGGGGAGTGAATGATGGTAAATTATATAATGCACCCGGGTGACAAAACGACGTCGTTTTATTTAAATTTCTCCGAGGGAGAATTAGGTTTTTAGCTGAGAGAACTTATTTCTCCCAAAATTATAACAATGTGTTTCTTCTTAAGGTTTTGCTCCGAAAACGATTCACATCATCAATTTTTGTCGATGATTTTCGATTTTCTGATCGATGGTGATATATCTCCCTAATGGAATTGTTATTATTGAGATTTGATGATTCTATCGGTGTTGTCCAATAATTTTTTTTAGAGTGTTGAATGTACTGCAAGATGCATCTATGCGTTATCAAGTACTATTTAGTTATGTTATTAAAAATATTGATATAATTTATTTGTCGGAATACGATTTTGTGTAATTGTTCATATTTCAGATTTATTCATAGTATTCCATAATTCTTTGTTTTTTTGACTATTTATTAAATATGTTTTATTTTAAGAAGATTTTTATGAATATATGTTTTCTGAGTTATTTTTTCATGCATATATTATTGTGTTATTTGTGTTACTGTTCATGTTTGTCTTTGTACCATATACATCATATGATCTCTTAAGGCACATCATTGTGATGTTAGAAATACATCACTTTTGTTATGATTATTGATTATATTAGTATAGTAGTAAAAAAAATTAGGTATATAAAGTAACAAGTTAAGGTTCGACACCGTGTTGTTAGATAGATCACTTTTTATTGTAGCTCCGTATTAGTATAATAGTAGTGGTTGGTAGGTACATCATGTGATATCTTGATGTCCTTCATTATAGTGATAGAGATACATTAATTCTTATTGTATTTCTTAATTATATTTGTTCAATGATTTCAAGTTGATATATACATCATGTTCTATCTTATGATATATCAACAAGATGCGATGGGTACATTACTTTTTCTGTGTACCTGTGCAACATTCTCTTATCGTTGATTTATTAAGCTATACGTATGGTCTTTAGGTGATGCATATCAAATATAATGATTACGCATTTAGGTTATAGGATATTGTTTATGCAATCGATTTAAATTGATATCTTGTCCACCCAAGTGCTGAAATAGATGGAGTTGTTTGATTTATCTTGTAATTAATTTTCTATTGTAATGAACTTCAAATTAATATTACAGTTGATTTTATATTATGTACATTTATTGTGTGCGTGATATACATTTAAGTTGTAAATAATGTATATAATACACAATTAAACAAAAAATATTTTTTTATGTATATAGTGAGTTCATATAACGTATATTTATCATGCGGGTGAAGTACATTGTGATTTTAAGTAATATATTTATATACACTTAAACTATATATATTGCACAATGTATGTATTAGCTTTGTATGATGTATATTTATCATGCGCGCAATGTACATTATTGTTTTAAGTAATGTACTTATTGTATTTTTACTAATCATGCAAGTAGTGTAAATCACCAAAGAAGTTTATATTATGTAAAATTATCGCATGGTTTGCGATTGGTTTAAATGATGCAAAATTGTACACATTGTTGCATGGTGTTCTTAATACTATTATACATGATTAATTTCTCTTCTTTTTTTTAATGTATTTTAGTGGGGTTTATGTGATAAATATTGAATTAATTTCTCTTCTTTTTTTTCAATGTATTTTAGTGGGGTTTATGTGATAAATATTGAACGTGTCACAAGTTCACGTATTAAAAGCAATATTTCTATCTTACAAGTGAACTAAAAATAATTTTGTGTACAATGACATAATAAGTTTATATGATGTACATTTATTATCTTTTTGATATACATGATTTTGAAAAGTAATGTTCCAATATAAGTAGTTATATGATGGACAAGTGTCTTCTTGACGTACATATAAAATGTAATGTAAATATAACATTAATGCGAATTATAAAGGTTTATATAATGTACATTACACAACATAAATATATATAACATAAATATGATATATAAAATAATGTATATACATCATGTAAATAATGTACATATACATAAGTATGAGGCACGCATAACACAAATGTAAGGTTTTATAGCATAATATTCAAAGAGTGTGTTGGATGTTTACAACGTCATCTAAATTATTTTATAGAGCTTCGATTTCCCCTATTCGTCATTACCATCAGCTAGTTCTCAATCTTCATATTGCTTAGACTCTCCTTTAAGTAAATAATGTCATGTAGTCCCTGTTTGCCCTTGTTATTTTCATTTCACTAACATTTTCTCTAATAAATAAATTGAACATTTATTAATAATGTACAAACGGTTACAAAGTGATGTATTCACACAACTGGTGTAAATAGCATAAGGTTAGAAATATATGAAAATTATATAAGTAGTATACAGAGTGATGGTGATGCATCCATAACTGACAACTGGTGTATACAACACATGTATTGAGCGAAAGAGTATAATACCACATGTAATACACAACTGTTAGCAAGGTGATTTATCCATAACTGACAACTGATTTGCACAAGACATTGAAAGGGAAGCGAATCACACGACGGACATTCGATGTACATAAATATGCGTAGTGATACAATAGTACCAAGATGTACACAAGCAACAAAAGTGAAAAATAGTGAAAAAAAGGAAAGCCTCGTAATAACATCAACATAAATTAAACCAAAATTGACACAAAAAATCAAAGAACGTTGTATAATCTATATAAGCAAATCTGTGTTGATATACCCTACAATTTCCAAGTGATGTACACAACACAGGGGGGAAATCAAAGCACCAGAAAACAGCGTTAAGCATAATAGAAACATAAAAATACTAAAAACCTAGTCCAGTACGAAAATGAAACACAATCGAAGTATAAAACTGAAACACACTACGAAATAGGTATTTACCTCTTGACATCTGCAAAATCGAAGGGAAATTTTGATGAATTAATGCCCGATGTATTTTCTTAACTCGCAGAACAGTCGAAGCAGTAGCTAGAAAATTTATGGTGGTTTTCTGAATTTTTAGGTCAATTTTCCAGTTCCGGTGGTTTTTCAGACTTGGGTGGCGGTTTTCAATTGCTTTTTCCTTGGGAGTGTGATTGTGTTTTGAGGGCTGAGAAATATTAAAATTACGAGTAATAAAGAGAGAATAGGCCACAACTAGCGATGAAACAATATAGTTTTGGTATCTGGGTGCACCATACTTGGTGTACCCGGATGAACCATTAACGATTGGTGAATTATGTGCAATAATTAGTATTTTACAATTGTCCTTTAAAACAAGTGGAATCATGTAGTGACCCAAACCTTCAAGACTAAACCCGGCTCGAGTATAACCTGAATGATCTGGGTTGGGTCATTGAATCTCAATCAGGTCAATGATTACGCAATGTCTTAAATTGTACAAACCTAGTAAATGGATACAAATAATCAATCAAATTTCCCTTTGGATAAGTTTATTGTTCTTACTCATCCGGCCCGAGTATAACCTGAATGATATGGGTCATTGAAACTCAATCAGGTCAATTGTACAGACCTAGTAAATGGATACAAATAATCAACACATTTCCCTTTAGATAAGTTTATTGTTCTTACTAATTACCACATACTCTATAAATTTTTATTCCTGAGCCAAACTGACTTAAGCACATCAGAGAGTCTAGACAGGACCAACTCACGTCATTCTACCTGAAACACAAAGTGACCCAAACACTGATGTGACGTGACCCGAGAGCTAGTAATGTGATCCAAGAATGGTAACATGGGTCGTTTCAACTATACTCATTTACTTAGTCAAATGATAATAATTTAGAAATTCATATATCCTCCTCACAGTATACTTCTGTCATATTCGATTTCACTATGTAATACTGAGGTAGTAATCAGAAGAAAAAAGGTCCACTAGAAAATGAATTATACCAGACATCAAAATTGAGAGTATGCACACAATTAATGAGGGAAAATAACATACCAGTACGTGCTAAACTAAAAACTTGAAAAGACTCATGCACATCAGCTACAGTAGGAAGTTATCTATCATATGTTGAACAACATCAGCGCCATCAGAATTTAACCAATAGCTCTTAACCTGAAGCAAAAGGGGAAAAAAAAAGGGCATGAAATAAATTACGAGAGAAACTAACCATGTAAACACAGAGGTATTTTAATGAACCAATCCAATTTGCCATATTTATGCACCAAAATATTAAGGATCAGCATCAAAGAAAGACTAGTACACGTGTGCTAAAATAATTTTTGATGAGACTATAATTGTCAAATGGTGTACCGTCATACACTGGACCAGTACAATGTGCTTGTCATGGACAGCGACAAGCACCAAGAAGCGTTAATTACTTCCACTTTGCTAAAAGACAAAGGAAATGACTCAACATACCTTGGGGCCATTTTCCACGAGCATTGGATCCCAAATAGGGGACCAATCGATGGGAAGCAGGAGAAGCTCCACTAAATGAGGCAAGAGGATTCAATCAATGTAACAAATATTTTTTGATTCTAGAATAAGTTCCAAGGCATTTTGCTCATCTCTTTCCAAAATTCTGCTATATTTTTGAAATAATACAATACGCCTTAAGGTGGTAAGCAAAGACATTTCTGAAGGGATCTGCCGGAACAATTATCCATTTTTCGATAGAAAAAATAAATAAAGTATGACATTTGGTTTAAATCTAATTAACAAGTGAAAACATAATGGGCCTGGTATGGTCATAATAGTTCATTTATGCTTTGCTCACGTAAGTAAAGTTTGGGTATTAGAAGTGATTAATGATGAAATATTGGGTACCAAAAGTGAACAGGCCATTCTACTCTATTTACGTGCCGGAGTAGGTCAAACCATATTCTTTAACGAATATGTAAAAGAAATGTACCAAAAGCTCACGACGTACCAATTTTGATTAGGTCGAAAAATGGGGTACGGAAAGTGAAAATAGTGTATAATCTCAGTGCAAAAATTGAAATTATCTCATATATACAACATTAGAGGCCATTAAGAATCAGAAATCATAATTCTGGAAAGTCAAAATTCGACATAAGAGGATTACCTGAATGGTATTGTGTGCAACATATCGCTGCTTACTCTTATGAAAGCTAACATCAACACGCTCCCAAGATACTTGAGTGAGGCCCCTAATCATCTCCTCTATACATTAAAAAAGAAAAGTATAACTCTCGTCAAAAGGTGTGACCCTTTTTTTATGTATGTGCATAAACATTATTTATGTATACATTGGCATGATTTATGTGATTATAAAACAAATCTAACAAAATAGTCACAATCATGTCTTTTTTTATTTTTAATAAAATCAACTCATCTTACACTGAGCTAACCTTCCAAATCAATAACTTGTGTTCCAACGGATGAAGCTTTACTAGTTCCGTCTTCAGTTATTCCTCGTTCTACATGTACAATATGAGGATACTTCATGTCATTCACAAGAAGATTTGACTGCATGAGAATAGAAGAGAATGATCGAATGGTCTTGCTTACATGAAGAAACAAATGATAGAACAAAAATTTATATCAAACCTTAGGTAGTTCATTTTGACGTCGGATTGACGAAGTTCTCCATCCCACAACATCTTAGGTATTATTACTAAAGGCAAACATAAGTTCAAATTTTCTACTAGACAAAAGGTGGAGACACATTCCTGTCACGAAGCCTAGGTAGCCTAACCGTTAGTCGGGTCTTAAAACTAAATTTAAGAATACCAGAAAAATAGAAAACCCTAAAAAGAATAATTAAAAGAAAATCCAAAATAAACTAAAAATCCTTAAAAACGGTTAAAAACCTTAAAAAAAAAAAAAACAAAAAAAAAAACTGGAAAACCCTTGATAAAAACCCTAAAGGACACAAAAGAAAAACAAAAAAAACTGAAATTTGGGCACTGTTGTACACAATTATTTGTCCAAAAGGTAATAATGAACTACTTAAAGGATACGATCATAGTTCGCATTGGCATATGCCACACGACGCTTAAAGGAACGTAAAGCTGATCTGCACATGGGTGAATACCATATCCTCAGCAGGTTAAATAGCATAAAAAAGCAGCAATTATGTTAGATTAATACTAACATGAAACGGAGGTCATCAGAGTCATTCACCATCCGCAGCAGGAGTGGTGGTTTCCCGTCATCACTGTCAGTGAGGAAAAGATGCTTTCCCGATCTCCCAGCAATCCAGTGTGCAGTTTGTGATGCGCTTCTTTCCAAAAAAGGAAGACCACAAAGGAGTGGCAGCTGCGAGATTTGCAAAAACAGACCATAAGTAGAAGAAATAAATCCACTATGAAATAGACACTCCATTCTTTGATAAAACAATCACCTGTTTATGTCCTCTTGAACCGAGATGTGGGGTTGCAAATGTCACAAAATTGATGGGCACCAGTCCACCTATATTTGCTTCACAAAACTGATCGATGTACGGGGCCATAGTGTTTAGCTCTCCATTTGAGTGATATCCAGAAAGATACGAAAATCCCGTTTTGTCTGAAAGTTCGTACAACCGTCCAATGGCATACCGTGCAACAAGTCCACCCAAGGAATGAGCCACAAACGAAATCTTGCAAACTCCATGCCAACGACTGATGACATCCATCACCTGCACTATGTAGTCAAAAACATTTTATTTCACAAACTGATCAATTTGAGTTATAAGAGTTTAACTATGCTACTACCAAAGTACCTCTTCAGCTAGCCTTTCGCCCATTTTATCAACACCGTCGAATGTCAACCTCGAAGGATTGCACTCGCTACCTATTCAACAGAAACATGTGCTCACAAAAATATAGCGGTGATCTTAAACAGAAAGCTAAGCAGTCATTACTATTTGTACATATTCAATAACACTACTGTGCATTTTTAGTGGTACTGTTGTGCATGTCTCATAAAACTGAAGCAATAATAAGTGGCTAATATAATTAGCCGTTTTATCTTCACTCAATAGTGATGTCAAAAACTTATAAGAAAAATAAAATAAAATAAAATACTATTGTGCGTGTTCACTTACACTATTTTGCATGCCTAATGTTACAATAATCAATGGTACTATTGTGCATTCTCATTACACTATTGTACATTTTCAGTGGCGCTATTGTGCATTTTTCTCTAACACTAATGTGCATATTCCGTTCGTTGATGATATTGTACTCAATTTTATATTTATGCACAATAATATGATGCACAATATAAATTATCAAAATTTCAATACACGAAAAAATATAAAAAACAAAAAACAAATTTTGATTTTTTATAAAAGAATTTTTTAATTTTTTTTAAATATTATTTTTCATATAAAATAATAATTAATAAATAAATTATGAGATTAAAGTCATCATCCTCAAATCTAGTGGTTGAGGTTCATTCTCATTCAACACGTCAGGACTCATTCTCACTAAGATCCACCCACACATATATATATATATATATATATTGTAATGTGAGACCAAGCAAGAAATTACTTACGGTGAACAATAACTTTATCAGGAAGGTTCTTCACAAACTGCTCAGCGGCATATCTCCAATCTGCAGCACTGGAGATGGAAAATGATGAGCAAAAACTTGATAGCAACAAGTCCAGAAAAACAAAAACTACAGTTGCATCAAAATCCTTTTTCTTTTTTTTCTTTTTTTTTTGCATATGCAAGCAATCAAGATTCCAGCATCAAACGACTAAATTTCTTGATGACTAATAGAAACAAAACCCAACTTTTTATAGTGCGAGTGTGGCACTATGAAAGAGTAAAATCACAAATACACCAAAGGAATTGAATTGGTTAGAGGCCCTTTGTGTGGAGGGCTACAAAATGTTGGTCTAACAAGTTTTTGAATATTATGGTCTCCATATTCCTTAAAAACTTAAATGTTAGCCTACCAAGTTTTTGAATATTATGGTCTCATATTCCTTAAAAATCTTGGGTTTCCCTTTATATATTCAAAGACAATACGACCTTCACCTCTCTCAAGTGGCGGTCCAATACGAAGAGAAAAGGCAAAGACTGCTAATATAAAACACCTAACTAATACTGGTTTAAGTACCATAAGATGGGCCTCAACAAGAAGACAGCACTAGAGCGTCGAGATTTGACAGCAAAATCCAAATAAACTACTCAACAATTTTCAGTACTTTCCTAGTCTAATCTCCAAAGGTAACCAAATTTCGACAGCAATTTATTTCAAATAGGTTGAAAGCGCTTATACCTTTCAATAGGTCAAGAAATACAAATAAATTTTAATTTTTGAATCAGATTGCATTTTTTATTTTTACTTTTTCGTGTGTGAAGATCTGATCATAACAAATGCACTTTTTAATCAGAATTATTATAAACTGAATATTATAACAGCCATTTGGACATAAAAGTTACGTGTTTACAGATTAATAAATACCAAATTCACTCTCTCAGTCAATTAACAAACCCCAACACTTATTTAGTCAAAAATTTCACATTTCACATTTAACTAACACATACACCAAATATAACAGAAGAAAACCCACGCCAAGTCTTTTTTTTCCTTTTACGCCAAGTCTTATACATTCAAGAAATAATAATAATAATAATAATAATAATAATAATAATAATAATAATAATAATAAAAATAATAATAAAAATAATAATAATAATAATAATAATAATAATAATAATAATAATAATAATAATAATAATAATAATAATACCTTCCAATTATACCATTAACCATGATTACAAGATGATCAGGCTGAACTCTAGCATACGCATCAAAAATATCATCGCCGCCGCAGGCAGACTCTATCTCAACCTTTATTTCCTTCTTCGAACTGCGCCCCTTGAAGCAACCCCTGCTTAATTTGCTTACAAATTCCATGCTTTCACGCTCATTCACCCACCACAATCTGCGAAACCCTCTGATTCTTGATCTTCTCGTAACTCCCAAATTAAAACTCTTCACTATCACACCGGGAAACTTAAAATTTGAAGTGGCCTTTGAGTTTGGAATTGTGGTATGGAAAGGGATCTTGGTGATGGTGATCATGGAAGTTCAAGAATTTAAGAGAGAGAATCTTGAAAAGGAAGGAAAAAAATTGTAGAGAGGAAAGGAAAGAGAATAGTGTGTGAAACGGGTAAGAATGGAGATTTCATACAATTTTTACCGTGCAGAAACTGTAAAACTGAGCGAGTTTGTCCGGTATCCTTTTTCAGTTTTTTTTTTTTTCCCTCTCTTTCCGGTTATGGGTTTGGAAAAAATGTGAAGAAAAAAAACAGGTCGATTTCTTTTCAAGTTTATAAAACACAATTGTCAAAAGTATTTCCAACGATCGAATTTTACTCCATGTATAATTTGAATGTCTATAATTTTGAAAATAAGTATCCATGTATAATTTGAAAATCTATAATTTTGAAAATAAGTATTAGTATATAACGTTGTTTTTAATGTTTCAACACTGAAACCAACATCAACCAGAGTTTAACTAAAAATATGCAGCGAAAATTTAAACTCAAGAACACAGCAATTTAAATTCAGTTTACAAGTAAAAGTACTTGTGAACTTGGGTGTACAAACCCGAAAACTATATTACTTTCTTTGTTCACGATCAATACAAAAAGATAAGAAGTATATATGAAAACTAATGTATCAAACGCGTGATACTAAATACTTATCGCCTAGCTGAAAAGATCTTCTCTGTTGGTACGCAATTTCGAAGAACTTGTTGATCTCGGACAGTGGCTCCAAGTAGCTATCTTGCTGGTCTTCTTCCTTGTCGTGCGTCGCGTGCTGCGTCTTCTAAAATCCGTGCGTCTCTTAAAAAAACATGTCTCCAAGCTTTAGTATTCTATTATCTTAAATAGACAATCCTAAAATCCTAAACTTAGTAAACAAATAAAAAAAAATCATAAACACAATCTAGAAAACTAAATAAAGTCATATACACGAACTAAGGAACAAAATCTAGAGTCCTAATTTATTTTGTACCCAAAAAAGACAAATCACTAAAAAGGAATTATTGCCAAAAATAAATTCCCAACAATGTCCCCCTTTTGCCTTTCTAAACAAAATACTGCGACGCAAAATAAGTTCAAACAAAAACACTAAGACTCCCCCTAAATTGGAAAACTCCCCCTAAATAAAATAACCAATGTTATCAAAATATCAAACTAACATTAAAAACCAACATTCTTCATTTAACTACTTATCAAAACAAAACACAAGGAACTTATTCCGCACCCTCTTCGAACGACGAGAGGATGCCGAAGTTCCTTCACCCCGATCCTTTCTTTTCTTCAACAACTTCTTCATTTTTCTCAAGGCCTTATTGCGAGAACGGATCTTCTTTCGTTGTTCTTCACGAGCAAGGCCCGCCAAAGCCTCGGCAGCAGCATCATCATCTTCAGCCTAATCCTTATCAGCGTCGCCATTATCTCCTCCTTTTTGGCCGGAAGGCAAAAGGGCCTCCAGGAATGAACGCCGAAGCACCTTCAGCTGGGTAAACTGGGTGTCAATCCAAGTAACATGGGCACGAAGAACCTGAGCAGAAATTGTGACCATGTTGGTACCAATGTTGGGATTACCGGACCCAACACCACTAGCAAAATCGTCTCGAAAAGGCGACTGCCACGGGAGATTAATAGCCCTCGCACCAGAAATGTGTTAGCCTCTCAAAGCAAACCAATCAGCCTCACTCGTAAGCACGTTGTCTGGAGTAAGCGTCAAACCTTGAGTCTCAAGGACACTAAAGATCAGGGAAGGGAAACATAGAGGGGACGCAGACTTGGTGGTGGCAAACTTAGTAATCATGTCGAACACATGCTGCCCAAAGCTAAACTTGACTTCTCTCCCAAGCTTATATAAAAACTGGGCCTGAGGCTGCGTAACACAAGTAGTGTTCTTGGAGGGAACCCAGTTACAAATGGCTACCTTATGCAAAACAGAGTAAAGAGAAGAAAGTCGGGTGCTCGACAACTGTTCAAACCACGCATTCACCATACCCCCGGACAAGAATGAGATCACCTCATTCATGTCATCCATAGTGGACTCACCCCGAAATGGTTCAGTCCCAAACAGCTCATCAATCAAATCAGGGGTAAAACTAAACACCTTTCCACGCACAAAGATTTTCCCACAATTCACAGACTTAAGATCAACAATAGAAGGCATCAAATTGGCATAAAACTCCACCATTATATCACGGAAAAAAGACATTGCAGTGGAGACTGTGGAATGCATACCTTTATGTTGAAGGAAGGCTATCAAATTTTGCTTCTCAAACACCTCAACAGGAACTTGATGTTCAACAATCATATGCCAGGTTCGGTACTCAGAAAATATCTCCTCGGCCTCATCAGTCAGAAACCTTTCGGAAAACGGCTCCATGTCTTCAAGCTCAATGGTCTGAGAGGGAGTGCCAGATGAGGAATGGGAGTGAGCGGAGGTGTCAGATGGAGTAGTTTCGGGAATAAGAGAAGCAATATCAGCAGAAGCAGAGCTGGAGGATGAAACAGACTGGGTGTGAGGTGATGTTGGTAAGGGGGAACCAACACGCTAACAAACATTGCCCTTCTGTGCGGCCTTGGTTTTATTCTTCTCTTCTTTGTAAGCAGACAGGATATCACGAAGAGACACATCAAAGGAGGAATCAGGGGAGTACTCAAATAGATCACGATCAAGCTTGGGTTTTGTCTCACGGACAAGAGACAGAGGAGGAGCATCAGCAACCGTTCGGGATGAACTCATCACTTTCCCCAGAGAAAAAGTCCAAAATAGTATAAGGAGGAGATGAATACTCTGTCTCAGTTGAACCTGGGGAAACCTTGATGGACTTGATGGACGCCGGAGAATTTTTCTTGTCGGCCAACCTCACAGTCTTCTTACGGCGAGAAGACTTCTTCGTCAGACTCGGGGCTGAAGCATAAGGAGGCACCGGCGCCACAAACGGAGCGGCAGGAACATAGTCATCATCATCAGGGTCCGACATAACGGTAAAATCCTCAACAAGGTTCATGTGCTCAATCGGCACACTACGTCTTGGGCCAGCTTGGCTCTTCGGAACAGCCGGCGGCACCACGCCGGGAAGAATATTACGCAACCTCCAGGATCGCTTCAGGGTAAGGTTCCCAACTGGTCCAAATGTGTCGGCGACAAACGACAAATCAGGTGGATTGTCAACATCTATCTCGTTCCCGGGCTACCCTGGAAACACCTTTGCTTCAGGGATGGCGTCAAGCGGCGCAGGAGACGGCACAATATCTTGAGATTCGCACGACGGCGAGGGAGTCGACGATGTTGTAATCGGTGGTGGGTTGGAGGACGAACCACCACCCACTTCAGCGCTAATGTCCAGGCCACCAATTTATGGATAAGGTGCAGAAACCTATTCGCCGAAGCGGCGCACGCTTGCCGGTAACTCGGGAACAGTTGATGAAGAAGACGGGTTCGTCATCCTGAAAATTTCAACAAAAACAACAGCAAAATTGAAACAAGTCGAGAAGTTTGTGAAAGCTTGAGAGTTTAATTTCAAAGGGTTTATGGAGAAGTAGGCAAACAGTAAGAAAATCAAGTATTTAAGCTTTCCAAAAAGTGACTGTTACCAAGGAGAGAAGAGTAAAAAAAATAAAAGGAAATAACCCTAATTTACCTTCCAGCGGATTTGAGCCTTAAAACCGATTTTCTTTCCTTTCTAAAACACCACCACTCCCCCTTAATGTAGGATGCATGATCCCAACCACTTCAACCATTATCTCATTAATTTAGAAAATTAAAACTGCACGACTCTACTACAAAATCAACTGAAATAGAGAGCTAAAATAATTGAACCATCAGCACAGTAGAGTTAATCTTGTGCAATATGGATTTTCACTCTCCATATTAAACTCGTTATTACCTGTCCAACCGTCCGATTACAACTCCACTGAAACATTTGGTTAGCTAGATTCAAAACACAATTAAGAGAGTTCAAGATAGACAAAAACACAAGCAACAGTACAATTTTGCATGAAATTGTTGTGTTTTTCTCGTGTTTTTAATTAGGGTTTTATTTTATTTCTAGTGGATCTTGAGTCATTTAGCTTTGTTATCTAGGTTATTTTTCTTATTTTAGAATTCTTGTGTTCTTTTGATTTTATGCTTAATTGGGTTAATTGATCTAATTAGTTTAAAGGTTGTTGAAATGCTTGGGTTTGTATGTTCAAATTTTTATTTTCATAGGTAAAGGCATTCAAGGTCAATCTCAAGCCATGTATTGCCAAAAATCCATGCCAATGATGGCACTTGTCAACATTGAAGCCAAAGGTTCTGCCAAGGAGGAGCTCAAATTGGCAAACATTCTGGAATCATTTCCATCCCTTGCCATCAGCTGTCGTCTTTCATGCCAAGCACGAGCCTCCAAAGTGGAAAACCCCCTGGATTCGCTGCCATCCCTTGCCATCAGCTGCTATCTTCGGCGCCAGGACATGGCACAAGCCACGACAGCGCCCAACCTTCTTCTTCCTTTGCCATCTCGCCCACATGGAAAAACTCACGGCAGTGCCCAGCATTCTGCCATTCCTTGCCATCTCGCCCGCATGGCAGTGCGGCACTGCCGACTACTCAGCCGTTCTGCATGCCAAGCGCCCAGCAGCCACCCCAGCCACCCCTTGTGCCATTTCTCTCGCCAAAGTCCACGCCAAGCGCGCGCCATCCACTCGGCCATTCGCTCGCCAGCCCAGCGTCCACGCCCAGGCCCCAGCTGCCAGCCACCAGCGCCGAGCCAGGTTCGCCCCATGCTGAGCCATAATGAGCCAAAACTAGCCGAATTGAGCCAAAAAGCTAGCTAATGGTCTAGCAAGACCATTTTTGGTCAAACTTTGTCAAATCCGAGAAATACAAGCCTTTTTGGCTAATTTGGCCCATTTATACCCAAATAAACCTATTATAAATAGAACCTTACTCTCATTTGTAAAAAAAATAACTCCCCTCCCTTAACTTGGGTTTGGGATAAAAATTACTCTCAAGCTATTAGATAATTCCCTCTTTCTTAGGTTTTAGATTTAATTTCAAGCTTTTATGTAAAAAAAATTTTCCTAGATTAGATCTAATTTCAAGCACCTCCTTAGGTTTGTAAGTCTAAGAAGAATCCAAGTACTCCCTTGGATTGTTACTTTTGATTCAATTGCATTCAAGCTTTGTTTCATTTCTTAATTCAAGTAAGTCTCCTTTGAATTTCATATTTTATGCTTTATTTCCATGCTTTATTCTTTATTTCCGTGTTTTGTTCTTCATTTTATGCTTTTTGTCTTAGCACCTTGAATTCATGTTAGATCTTAAGAATTGGATATGGAATCTAGATGAGTGACATATCTAAATCATAGATCGAGTCTTAGATCGTCTTGATTTTGAGGTTTTCCTATGCTTTATTTGCAATTATTTTCATGCATGGTTTTAGGTAGAATCTTAGATCTAGGCTTCGTTGCTTGTTATTTTCTGTAAAGTTTTAAACTTTGACGTCAATTTCCATTGCTCTTACTAGTTGTTCTTTCAATCTTTGCTTATTTGCATTATTTAGGATTTTATGCATAGTTGTACCTTGTTCTTGCATGCTTGTACTTGGTGAAACATTGCATTTTCTAACTTATTTTCATTATTACTTTGCATCTACATATTGAGGCATACGACGAGGCATCCTACCAACTTGCTATTTCTATTTCTAGGATAGTTTGGTTAGTTTAAATGCTTTATTTTCATTTTCTTTCACTTTTCCAAGCTTGAAACACATTGATTCCTCAATTGAATCGAAATCCGATAAAACCAATCCATGAACCCGTTGATATATTTCAACACCACAAAAACCCTTCTAACAAGTACGCAAAACAAGAAGGCATCTTCTCAAAGTATGAATGTCCTACTGGATGCCTAAAATTCATGACCTAAAAAGGATAAAATAATTCACATTACAGTTTTAGAGACTTGATCAGTATTGCTTTTCATTACTACATTATAACCAACATTGTCTCAGGTGAAGTCAATGGAAACAGACCCCTTAACCCAAGTTAATGACTACTTCAAAATCACTCAAGAAGGTGAAATTTAAAGATTGGATCCTTTTTAATCTAGATTTTCTTCATCTTTTTAGAGATTTGAAGAGAATTAGTTTATCTTCAGCAATTGCTGTTAACACCTCTTGTTTTTGGACCTGGGAGAAAGCCAGTTTCTGCGAGAAAGTTCCACAATCACCTAATTGAAGAGGTTAGTCTTTTTGTCATCACTTTTATTACAACACATGACCTTATTGCACTTTCAACCAGACTCAATTCATTCAGATTATGTATGAAAAGAAAATAATAATGCATGCAAAATTATACAGATGTTGTGAATGATGTTAGTTTAGGGTGTCACAACATCAAAACCAACATTGGCTTAGATAATGCATATACCGAGATCCCTTCTCAAATGAGAAAAGGTCTCTAAATCTAATGCCTTTGTGAAGATGTCCGCAAGCCGATTGTCTGTCCATATATGCTCAAGGCTAACTATCTTCCTCTCAACCAAGTCTCGAATAAAGTGGTACCTTATGTCAATGTGTTTGATTCGAGAATGCTGGACTGGATTTTTCGAGATATCAATGGCACTAAAATTGTCCCAAAGCACAGTCAAAATTCTACTGTGCAGAACATAGTCTTCTATCATTTGGTTCATTCATAACAATTGTGTACACGCACTTCCAACTATAATATACTCGGCTAAAGCTGTAGAAAGAGGAATATAATTCTGTTTTTTACTATACCAAGAGATTAGATTATTACCCAAGAAAAAACAGCCCCCTATAGTACTCTTTCAATCCACTACATCCCCAGCCCAGTCCGAATTAGTATAACCCACAAGTTCAGTACCAGTGTCTTTAGTATACCACACACCTAATTCTGTTGTACCAGCTGTTTCGGCCCAAAAGATGACCGGTACCAGGAATACACTAAAAACCCACGAACTCCTCCGATCTACACCACAAACACAAGTTAAAAAGGACCATCGGTGGTTTTCCGGTGGAAACCTCTCCGATGCTTAAGTCAGTAAGTGTTTGAGGTGTTTTTCAGAAAATAAGAAGGAATGCTCCAAGAATGACATACCTCTCTCAGCCTTGGGGCTGAGATATTTATAGTTTCTCCTAGTGGGGACCCCAGCCGGGATCCCAGGGGCACAACCTGCGAATCAGGGCCGTTTGCGTAACCAATTTCTGACAAGTGGTCCCACTTGTCTCCCTACCGGGAATCTGGAAAACAGGCCTTTCCTGTTCCAGGTCTTCCCCATCTTTTCCTTTTCATCACCTCCGTATCAATGTTAGACCTGACTCTGACCAGGTCTTTTAAGGTCTTTCTTTCCCGTCTATCTTATTTCAGCTCTGTTTATAGGAATTAGGAGAAAGTATTGAGACACTTCCTCCGAGAATCGGCTTTCCCTAGGGCCCTATCCAGCCCTGTCTTTACACCGAGCTGATCCCGTTATATCTGTTTCTTAATTATTCTTATTCAAGGCAGATCCACCCCAAATTAGGTATGACCTATTTCGTGCGGATCAACTCCTCCCCCCCACAATCGTGGGGTAGAACTGCCATATTCCAGAGGCCTTCGCAATAAATGAGGCCCCACGTGTTTATGACTTCTCGTACTCGCGCGAATCCCTAGAAATCTGCCTGACACCCAAGACTAATTATTGGCATTAGTGGTGTCCGTTCAAATCCTTAAGCGGTTATTATTCCCACACGCCTCTCAAGTTCTGACACGTCAGCCATAGGTAGGGCGGTTGACGCTCCAGCTCACCTATCAGGACACTGTTCACCTGATCGCATTGAATGCGAGGATCTCACCAAATCCTTCCTTTATCGATTTCCGTATATTTTTTGAATTTATACCTTCCTTCCACACATACTCAGTATTCCCTTTACCCCTCAATTTTTGCGTTTCATATTTCTGGAAAATCTCTGCACTCTTCTTTCTTCTTCTTCTGATACCCAGGCAATACTTAAATTTTTCGGCTAAATCTCTCCGACCAATCTTCTGAATCAGGTATTTCTTCAACCTTTTTAAATCCTTTGTTTTTCTTAAAATGGCGTCATTTTCTGATACTCCCCACAGAATCTCTCCCCCACCGTCTTCCACTTGGGAGGCTATGACGGCTTCTTCCTCCCCGTCGTCAAATTCTATGGCGGTGGCGGCAGTCTCTTCTTCTTCCCCATCTGGTTCTCCGGAGTCTACTTCCTTATCATCTTCTTCCACTCCGATGGCATGGAATACCCTCCAGCCGTCGACGATCACCCCAAAGTGACCTCTATTCTTAGCGAACGAACTATTGAAGAAATCTGCCATAAGTATAACATCTCTGATCCTTATGACCCGTACTGTCCCCCGGCGTGCATTTTGGCTTGCCAGGCGCCAGCGGGTTGGTTAACCTTCTATCAGGATCAATTCCAGTCAGGCCTACGCTTGCCTGTACACCCATTAATGCTGGAGATAGCAAAAATGTATCAGATACCCGTTTTCCAGTTCACCCCCAATTCTTTTCGTATCATGGTCTGTTATAGCCTAACCATGCGTTATGCCGGACTGGACCCCACCGCTCACACCTTCTTTCAGCTTTTTCAGGCGAAAAGCTCTTTCCCGAGCTGCTTCTACTTGACCGCCAGACCAGGTGTTCACTTTTTGCTCAAACTTCCTACCTCCAACAAGGACTGGAGGAAGAAATTCTTCTTTGTCCATTGCAATGGGGATTGGGTCTTTGATCCCAAACCCCTCGAGGGGTTACCCTCTTATCCCCCTTTATCCTCTACACACAGATCTTCACGCCTGAAAAGGATCATTTCTACCTTGAATAGGAATCCTATTCACGTGACCAACCTCCTTCTCCCTTTAGTTATGGATTGGTTTAATGATCGATCAGAAACATCTCCTCTATCTACGGAGATCGGTATAGTTCCTTTTTCCTTTCGGAATATTAAAGTGATTGTATCCAGGCACTAACTTCTCTGTTTCTACTTTCAGAGAAAATGATGCGACAAATCCTGGAAGAGGCCAAGAAAAAGGCAGCCAGGCCTGCGGCAGCAACCGAGCAGGGGGCTGGCCCTTCATCTAGCCACGACCAAGACACCTCCATAGTGGCCGGCTCCAGGCCTGCACAACTAGCTCCCCGGTCCGCTCTTGCTAGGGGCTCTTCCCCCGACTCTGAGGAAGACGCACGACCTCTAGCGTTCGAGCTCTTCCACCTCCAACTCTTCCAACTCCCAGTGTTCTTCTGCAAATCTCCCCCTGCGGGCCTTTTCCGATCAACTCCCAGGCCAACTGCTCAAGGGAGACTGCTGTCCAATTCATGCTACGAAGCATGCTACCCGCTGATCGGCCCATCCTGGAAAAAATGACTGACATGGAATTATTTGAGTCCTGGTGCCATGATGAAGTGCGAGTATGTTTCCTACCCAGTTATCTTATCACTGTTATTCTTGTTCAACTACCGACCCCTCTTTTTTTTCTTTTGTACAGCCAGGCCTTCTCCAAGAAAACTCTCCTAGCTACTCGCATCTCCAGGTCATTGATACAATTTGATGTGGTTAAGGAGAATAAAGAGCTCGCTGTGAAGTCAGAGCGCTTCGGAGCGCTGACCAAGGAGAGGGGGAAGTTGCTGAAGAAGCAAGAGAGAGAACTTGAAGAGTTGAAGGGCAAACTCAAGGAGGATAAAGCCGAAACTCTGGTAGTACAGAAGGCTCAAGTTAAAATAGTTGAAATGGCCCGCACCGAGGCAAGAGACCAGGCCCTAGCCGAAGCCCGGAGCTTGGCAGATGAAGCCATTTCTAAGGCCCGAGAGGAGGGGAAGATCGAACTTCTGGACTCCAAGGAAGGGCTCAGATTGGTTCAGCTGGTCAGAGATGAGACCCCAAAGGCCTTTCTGGGGTCAAAAGAACTTTATTCTTTACTTCTTCCTGAGGCCATGAACTACTATCACTTTGGTTTAGACGAGCAAGCCAAGTGGAGAGCGACCAATTCTGCCAGCCCTGACGCCTCCTTCAACCGAGACCTTCCTTTAGAGACTCCCCAAGAGCCCACATCATTTGTTTACAACAAGGGGCTAGACCGGCTGCACCAAGCTTCTGCCGCGGTGTTTGCCGGGCACGTTCTCTACCTTTTCTGCTCTCCTCCGCCAGAATCTCAACCAGACCAGGCTCCTACTCAGATCGCTCCTGACTCTTCTCCATCCCCGACCTTCGCCGGTCTGGGTGAGTTACCCGGTGGAGCCTCGCCTGGCGCTTTAAATGAGGGGGCCGTAGGGCAATTGGTAGCGGAATTGGATGCGGATCTGGAGGCTGCTTCCTAGGCTTCTTGGAAAATGTATTATTCTTCCAGACCTGTTTGTTTAGCCTGTGTGGCTTTTTATAAGTTCTGAACTTTTTATACTGATTTTTTGAATCTTAATGATAATGTTTGTTTTTTTCTCATTGCGACCTTTGGTTTTCTAGGGTTTCCTGATTTTTCGGGAACCCTAGTACTTTTTTGATTCTTTTCCACGCTCTCCTGTTCTTTAAATATGTTACTTTCCTTGTATTCCTTTCAATTTCTTCCTTACAAATGGCTTATTCTCCTCTTTTTGAAGAAATCGACATAGTTAAACGGAAAAACATCGCTTGGTCATCGAAAAGTTCAGGCTTTCCGATCAGTTGATCTTACTTAAGGAAAAAGTCGGCTACCTCTACCGCCTCCTGGAGAGGAAGAGGCAGAAGAAACGTTACTACAAGAAAGAATGGACCGAGCTCCGCCAGATCAATCGTCTAATGCAGGAGGAGAAGGTTGACTTGCTTGAGTCGGTCAACCATCTTACTATCGCTGCCGGTGAAGCTCACTCTCTCACCGAGCAGTCTGATAAGTACCGCCGCCGTCTGCACGAAACGTAGCATGAGCTCTGGCGAGTCCGCCGTGCTCTAGCCTCAGATCGGCGGTCCCCCCTCCAGATGAATCGTATATTTTCCTTGTTCTTTAAATTTTTGTAATCAAAATTGCCAGCCTCCTGGAGGGTGTGTGCAATCTGCTTTTGTACTTGTCAAGTTTTTGGTGAAATGGAAGTGTATTTTTGATTACTGCATTCAGCCAAATTGATCTTGAGTTCTTGCCTCTGCATATGTACTTTCCATTTTTTGTCAGAATACCATGGAACGCTCAAGTTTTTCTCGAACTTTTATCTTCTTGATCAATCTTTCTTGCCCAAACAATACGCGGTTGTGTTTATGGGCTTAATTTCTTAGATCACAAAAATTAGCCAAGTCTGATCTCGGGCTCTAACCATCCAGGGCTGTTTTCCCTCAAACCTTAGGACGGCCAACAGGTCGGGCCCTAATGCAGGTCATCCCTCTGGTACCTGCTTAGGTAAGTTAAAATATTTAATGTAGATTAGATTAAGTAAAATCAAGGGCCTCCGCCCTTAGCCAATCCTGGCTCAAACTGACCATCGGGTCAAGCGAAATTGAGGACATCCTTCCTTAGCCAATCCTGGCGTAAACTGACCATCAGGTCAGGCGAAATCGAGGACATCCATCCTTAGCCAATCCTGGCGTAAACTGACCATCAGGTCTGGCGAAATCGAGGACATCCGTCCTTAGCCAATCCTGGCGTAAACTGACCATCAGGTCAGGTGAAATCGAGGACATCCGTCCTTCGCCAATCCTGGCGTAAACTGACCATCAGGTCAGGCGAAATCGAGGACATCCGTCCTTAGCCAATCCTGGCATAAACTGACCATCAGGTCAGGCAAAATCGAGGACATCCGTCCTTAGCCAATCTTGGCTTAATTATGCACACGTGTTTAAATCAGCCAAACCTGCAATTTTATTCAATAGGATAAATAAATAACAAGGAAATACAATCTATGCACAAAATTTTCTTAAATTGATTATGTTCCAGGCACGGGGAATATCGGTGCCATCCATCTCTTCTAATTTGTATGCTCCTCCCGGTAAGGTCTGCACGTCACGGAGCGGCCCCTGCCATGCGGCCTCCAACTTTCCTTTCGTTTTCCCTAAGTCAGCTCTTCTTAACACCAGGTCTCCCACCTGGAAGCATCTCTTACAAACCGTCTTGTTGTAAGCTGCTCGGATACGCCCTCGTACATGCTCCGCTTTTACCATCGCCTGTTCTCTTTTTTTCCTCAACTAAATCTAACACATCTTGCATCAGTTCTTCGTTCTGCTTTTTGTCATAGCTCTATACTCTATGGGTTTCAAGGCTAATCTCCGCAGGAACAACAACGTCCATGCCATAGACCATACTAAAAGGGGTTTCGCCCGTGCTTTCTTTAGGGTTCATGCGATATGCCCAAAGTGTCGTATTCAGCTCTTCTACCCATTTTCCCCCAGATCTCTCCAATCGTGATTTGAGCCCTTGGACCAGGATTCGATTGGTTACCTCAACTTGGCCATTTGCTTGTGGGTGGTAACAGATGTGAAATGCTGCTGAATTTTCATTTTAGCGCACCTGGCCGTAATTTTGGCCCCCATGAACTGGGTCCCGTTCTCCGATTCTATCACCCTTGGCACCCCAAAACGATACACAATGTTCTTCCATATGAAGCCCATTACTGCCTCTTCTGTTATTTTAGCCAGATCTTCGGCCTCAACCCACTTACTGAAATAATCAACGGCTACAATTAGGAATCTCTTTTGAGCTGGGGCCATTGGGAAGTGACCGACCAAATCGATTCCCCATTTCGCAAAAAGACAAGGGGAGCTCATTGTCATCAGCTCTTCTGGCGGTTGGTGAGTTAGGGGAGACATCTTTTGACACTTCTCACACCTTTTTACGAAAATTTCAGCCTCTTTTCTCAATGATGGCCAGAAATATCCAGCTCTTAGTATTTTACTAGCCAGGGCCCGCGCTCCCATGTGATTGCCGCAGCACCCTTCATGGACTTCTTTAAGGACCTGGATACTCTCTTTTGAGCCTAGACATCGCAACAAAGGTTTTACAAACCCCCTCCGAAACAGAGCCCCCTTGACCAGACAGAAACGAGCAGATCTGAGTCTTACCTTTGCTTTTTCTCTTTTCTCTTCTGGCAGCTCTCCTTTTTCTAAATAAGCAATGATAAGGGAACGCCAATCATCTCTTTCATTTACTGAGCAGATCTGCTCGGCATCGAATTCTGCATCCGCTCTTAGTAATGCAATCTGTGGCAGAGCTGGCTACTTTCGCCAAGTAGTCGGCTCTTCCATTCTCTTCCCCAGGGATCTGTGCAACTGTCAGAGATTTTACGCGCCTGGCTAGCTCTCTAAACTTTGCCAAATAACTCTTCGTACTATCTTCCCTAGTCTCGGATTCTCCATTTATCTGCTTACAAATAAGCTGGGAATCCACTTTGGCGCGGATCTTCTCTGCTCCTAGGTCCCGTGCCATCTGAACTCCCCGCAGGAGGGCTTCATATTCTACCGCATTATTGGATAGAGATTGATTTAAACGTATCGCGTATTCCATCGACACCCTGTCGGATCTATTAAGACAATTCCTGCTCCACAACCTTGGTTACTGACAGAACCATCTGTGAAGACCGTCCACTCATGTTCTTCATCAGAAGGGATGGTCATCTCTTGCATAAAATCAGCTAGCGCCTGAGCTTTTATTGTTGTCCTAGCCTCGAACACAACATCAAATTCGCTAAGCTCAATTATCCACTTGACCAGTCTGCCCGACGCCTCTGGCTTGTCCATGACGACTTTCAATGGCAAGTTTGTCTGCACAATTATACTGTGCGAGAGGAAATATGGGTGTAATTTCCGAGCTGTGCCCACTAGAGCTAGCATTGCTTGCTCTATTTCGACATACCTTATTTCAGCGTCATGCAAGACCTTGCTCCAGTAGTATACTGGCTTCTGTATCTTTCCCTCCTCTCGGAGCAAGACAGAGCTGACTGCTTGTTGTCCAACCGACAGGTACAAGATGAGGGGCTATCCCTGGACATGCTTTATGAGCAAGTGTTCCTTCAACCTTCTAAAGGCATCCTCACATTCTTCGCTCCAGTCAAAACGAGCTTTCTTGCGCATTGCTCGGAAGAAAGGAAGGCTTTTCTCTGCCGAGCGCGAGACGAATCGGCTCAAGGAATTGATGCGACCTGCTAAACATTGCATTTCCTTAACATTCCTAGGCGCCTGCATCTCCATGATTGCTCTTACTTTCTCTGGGTTGGCCTCAATCCCCTTTTCCGTAACCATATACCCCAAGAATTTACCAGCTCTGACCCCAAATGTGCATTTTTTAGGGTTGAGCTTCATCTTGTATTCCCGCAGGGTATTAAAGGTCTCTCTCAAATCGTCCACATGCGAGGTTCCCTTCACACTTTTGACGAGCATATCATCCACGTAAACCTCCATGTTTCGCCCGAGCTGACCTTTAAACATCTTGTCTACTAATCGCTCATATGTGGCGCCTGCATTCTTGAGGCCAAAGGGCATAACCACATAGCAATATGTTCCTTTGGGAGTTATGAAACTGACTCGCTTCCAATCTTCTTTTGCCAACCTGATCTGGTGATAACCTTGTGAAGCGTCCATCATGCTCAAGAGTTCACACCCAGAGGTGGAATCGACCAGCTGGTCTATCCTTGGCAGGGGATAATGGTCCTTCGGACAGGCACGGTTAAGGTCTCGAAAATCGATGCACATACGCCAGTCTTCCTGAGTTTTGGGGACTAGCACGGCATTAGAGAGCCATTCCGGGAATCGTATCTCTTGGACGTGCTTAGCCTTTATTAATTTTTCTACCTCAGCCTCAATTATGGCCTCCTTCTCAGGTCCAAAATTCTGTTTCTTCTGATTCAATGGCTTCACATCTGGGCTGATATTAAGGCAATGCTCCATCACCTCCGGGTCGATCCCCACCAAGTCCTGGGGAGACCAAGCGAACAAGTCCGCGTTCTCTCTCAACAAGGTCACCAGGTTGGTCAAGACCCCCGGGCTAAGCATTGTTCCTACACGTGGGATTCGACTTTCATCGCACGGAACAATCTCCACCAACATCAACCCTTCCTCTCTTCTTCCCAAATCTTGCCGCGACTGTTCTGTCCGGGCTCTCTTACTTAATCTCTCTTCGCTATTCCATCTAATGCACTCAACATATATCTGCCGTGATGCGTATTGATCACCTCTCACCTCGCTAGTCCCATCCTCAGTGGGGAATTTCATCTTCATGTGAAAAACTGAGATTACAGCCTGAAACTGACTTAGGAAAGGTCTGCCAAGCATAACATTGTAAGAGGATGGCGCATCTACTACTAACACCGTCCTGGTCACACGATATGGCTCTTCTCCTAAAGTAACGAGGAGCCTGACCGCTCCTAATGGTTTTAGGGCTCCCCCTGCAAACCCTACCAAGGAGGTGGTCACCTCCTCCAGTTCGAAGTCCAACTTTAATTGTTTTAAGCAATCAAAGAAAAAGATGTCGGCAAAGCTTCCTGTATCCACAAAAATTCTTCGCACGTTATAATTAGCAATGGTTGCCGTTATCACTAGGGCATCCATGTGGGGGGCTAAAATACCATCACCATCCTCTGAACCAAAACATATATTTGGCGCAGATGCCATCTGCCCTACCTCTCGCGACTTTCTAATCAAATATTTAGCAGATTGAACATAACTATGTTGCGTCCTCTTAGAATGCTCTTCCAGCTCTTCACCATTAATCATCTGGATTTCTCCATGAAAGACCTGAGTCTGGTCAGATCTTCGTCCTTCAGCTCGCCCCCTATCCTGATCTCTCTTATTCTGTGGAGCATGATTGTAACTGCTATGACCAGATCTGGTCTCCTATTTCCTCATGCGGACATATTCTTTCAAGTGCCCTGCCTGGACCATTCTCTCCAACTCATCTTTCAAATGTGTACATTCATCAGTGCTGTGTCCGTATTCATTATGGAAACGGCAGAAGCTGTCTACCTTTCCTTCCTTGGTTTTTGTGAATAGGTCTTGGGCCATTTCAGCTCTGGATGTCGTTCTATTGCTTGCAGTATCTCTCCATGAGGGGTTGCTAGAGGGGTATACCTATCAAAACGAGGTCTGCTCACGGGCAGCTCTGGCCTGGGCTTCTTTACTGCTACCCTGTCTTCCCTGTCATACCTTTCCCGCCTCTTTTCTCCTTCCTCCTTGATTTTCAACGCTTCCTCCAGATGAATGTAATTCTCGGCTCTCTCCAAGAGCTCTCCAAATTTCAGAGCTAGTTTCACCACCAGCGACTGGAAAAATTCCTCTCTCCTCAAACCTTGCGCCAGAGCATTCACCAATAGCTCTTCAGACGCGGAGGGCACTTCCAACTTAGCCATTGTAAACATGTTGATGTAGGCACGTAAGCTCTCATTCTCTTTCTGCTTTAAGCTAAAAAGCTCAAGCAGCATTTTTTGGTATTTACGGCAGCTCGTAAACTTGTGTAGGAAAGCTGAACTAAATTCGTCAAAGTTACTGATAGATCTCGGCGGTAGCTGGCTGAACCAGAGCTGAGCTGATTTAGTGAAGGTCATCGGGAAGACCCGGCACATGACTGCGTCTGAGAATTTATGCACAGCCGCCACGATCTCAAATCGACTCAGATGATCCCAGGGATCAGTGGTCCCATTGTATTCAAAACCCAACGACCCGTAAGAGGCCAGAACGTCATCACGCATGACTTCTTCAGTAAACGGGGTGCCCCTTCTCGCCGGAACCACACCATCACTCGTCATCTTCTTCTTAAATTCTCTCACCTCTTTCTGCAAGCTTTGCATCTGTTCCATCAAGCGTGGATTATTCTGGCTAGATGTTTCGCTATCGGAGGTGGAGAAGTGCTCGTCCCTGTCCTGAAGTGGAGTTCGCCCTGCTGTCTGATTACGCAACGGTTCGGTTTCCGTCAGTGGGACCGTCCGATTCAGCCGCACTCCTGAAGGTGGAGTTGACATCGCAACAAATGTTTTCTCCACGGCTCCTTCCACAGCCTTGCCTATTAACTCAGATTAGTTGCCTGAGCAAAGCATCATTTAACAGCCCCTCAGTGACAGGCGGCGGCCTGCCTGAGGAGGGCGGCGCGGCCCCTGTCCTGGCTGCGGTTGACGTCTCTACCTCCCTTGGCCTTGCTGTCGACGTCTCAGCCGACCGTGGAATACCCCCCGGCGCAGCGGAGATGGGAGTTCGCCGAGCTCCCCCACCAAGTTTGCCTTAAACCATCCGAATCCACGCTCACGTCTTAGATTTGATCGATAAATGTTCCCACAGACGGCGCCAATTGTTTTGGCCCAAAAGATGACCGGTACCAGGAATACACTAAAAACTCACAAACTCTTCCAATCTGCACCACAAACATAAGTTAGAAAGGACCACCGGTGGTTTTCCGGTGGAAACCTCTCCGATGCTTAAGTCAGTAAGCGTTTGAGGTGTTTTCTAGAAAATAAGAAGGAATGCTCCAAGAATGACATACCTCTCTCAGCCTTGGGGCTGAGATATTTATAGTTTCTCCTAGTGGGGACCCCAGCCGGGATCCCAGGGGCACAACCCGTGAATCAGGGCCCGTTTGCGTAACCAATTTCTGACAAGTGGTCCCACTTGTCTCCCTACCGGGAATCTGGAAAACAGGCCTTTCCTGTTCCAGGTCTTCCCCATCTTTTCCTTTTCATCATCTCCGTATCAATATTAGACCTGACTCTGATCAGGTCTCTCTTTCCCGTCTATCTTATTTCAGCTCTGTTTATAGGAATTAGGAGAAATTATTGAGACACTTCCTCCGAGAATTGGCTTTCCCTAGGGCCCTATCCAGCCCTATCTTTACACCGAGCTGATCCCGTTATATCTGTTTCTTAATTATTCTTATTCAAGGCAGATCTACCCCAAATTAGGTATGACCTATTTCGTGCGGATCACCAGCAATGTACCTTATGATTATTTTAACCGCTTTTAAGTGTGACTCTTTTGGATTAGATTGATATCTAGCACACAGACACACATTATACATTACTTGCTGTCAAATACAACAGACTTCCTATCATGCTTTTGTACATGGTGTTATCAACATCTTTACCAACATCGTCTCTCGATAGTTTCACAGTTTTACCTAAAGGAGTTTCTTATGCGTTTCACATTCTAACCCAATTTTTTAAACTAAGTTCTTAGCATATTTGGTCTGACAAAGGAAAATACCATCATCAAGCTGTTTGATTTGTAAACCAAGAAAGTACAAGAGATTACCTTCCATGCTCATCTCAGATGTGTCGGACATTCGAGTGATAAACTCTTTTACCAACTGCTCGTTAGTGGATCCAAAAATAATATCATCTACATAAATCTAGACTATCAAGATGTGCTTATTGGATCTAAGGAGAAACAGGTTTTTGCCAACTTCCCCTCGTCTAAATTTCAAAAAGAGCAAGTGTTGAGTCAACCTTTCATACCAAGCTCTAGGAGCTTGTTTTAAACTATATAAAGCTTTTTTCAGTTTTAAAACAAAGTTTTGTTTTTGGGGATATACAAAGCCTTTAGGTTGCTCAACATACACTTATTCACTTATAACTCCATTTAAAGAAGCACTCTTTATGTCCATTTGATGCAATGATATCTTCATATGACAAGCCACAGCAAGTAAAAGTCTTACCGACTCAATGCGAGCAACAGGGGCAAATGTCTCATAAAAGTCGATTCCTTCAGTTTGCGTATACCCTTACGCAACCAGTCGAGCTTTGTTCCTCACAATGTTGCCTGCCTCATCTGTTTTGTTCTTGAAGATCCACTTTGTTCCAGTCACGTGAGATTTTTCTGGACGAGGAACTAAATCCCATACATCATTTTTAGCAAATTGGTCCAACTCCTCTTGCATTGTCTTTATCTAGAATTCATCCTTGAGAGCATCCTCCACACGCTTGGGCTCTATTTTAGAAAAGTACAAAGACTCTCGAATTTTAGAATAGTTAGTAGACAAACAGACATACCTAACCATTTCTTTGAAATTTATCTGGCGCTTTCTTGTACTCCTTTCATCTAAGTCTCCGATGATTTGCCCGTGGGATGGTTCCTCTGAATTCTAGATGGAATATCCCTCTGATGTGATCAATGGGGTCAACTGGATCTTCCTCTTCTGGTTCAGAATCTGATTATGTGGCAGCGTTGAGTTGATGTTGGGTTTGATGTTGTGTTCCCAGAACCAACATGGATACCAACATCACTAGGCTCTCTGGTTTCAGCACCTGCATCCCTGTTTTCAATACCTGCACTATCATCCACAGGAACCGTGGCATTATCTTGAGGATTTCGATCATAGACCAGATCATTATCCTCGGTAGGTTTAACTCCACTTGTTAAATTGTCGAACTTGACATTTAATGACTCAAACATACTACGGGTTCTAAGATTAAACAACCTATATGCATGACCATTTTGGGAATATCCCATGAAAATGCATTTGTCACTTTTCGAGTGAAGTTTAGCATGATGATTTCTATCATTGAGCACATAGAAAATACATCTAAACACATGAAAATAGCTCAAGTTTGTTCTTTTATCCAACAACAATTCATAGGGTATGACACGTGACCCTGGTCTAAAGTATACCCTATTTATTATATGACATGCAGTATTCATAGCCTCAGCCCAAAAACGTTTTGCAATGCCACTAGAAATGAGCATAGTTCTAGTCATCTCAGAAAGAGATCTATTTTTACATTCGGCTATGCCATTTTATTGGGGAGTGATTGGTGAAGAAAACTCGTGACTTATGCCTTCCGTAGAACAGTATTTTGAAAAGGATGCATTTTCAAACTCTTTTCCATGATCAGTTCTAATCCTACCAATATTCACACCAAATCTCACACACAACCTCTTTGCAAGTTTTTTAAATGCTTCAAAAGTCCCAGATTTTTCTTTTAAAAACTCTACCCAAGTATAACTAGAAAAATCATCTACAATGACTAAAACGTACCTTTTACCACCAAGGCTCTCGACTTCAAGTGGTCCCATAAGGTCCATATGAAGGAGCTCGAAGCAAGATGATGTAGTGAGACTCTGCACTATTGGATGTGGCACCCTGACCTGCTTTCCTTTCTGGCACGCCTCGCAAACAGGGATGATCTTGGTGTTAAGCTTATGAAGTCCATTCACATCTTCCTCTTTGGCTAACCTGTCCATCATCTTGTAGTTGACATGCCCAAGTTTTTGATGCCACACCTCAGCATCACTTAGTTGAGACAATTTGCAAAGGGCATCGCTATTGACTTGATAATAATTATCTGAAGTTCTCTGACTAGTGAGGATTCAATCTCCATTCTCCTCATAGACTTCACACTTTTCTTGATTGAATTTGATACTGAAACCACCATCGCAGAGTTGACTTATGCTAATCAAGTTTGCAGTAAGTCCTTTTACCAGCGATACTTTTTCCAGCTTTACAATGCCTGGAACATCAAGAGTTCCTTGCCCAAGAATTTGACCATTTGCACATCCACCATATTTTACTTTTCCACCTCGAAATCTGATAATATTGAAAGTAGATCTTAAGATCCTGTCATGTGCTTGGAGCATCCACTGTCGAAGTACCAGGCTCCAGGGACGTGGGATTTCAAGGTGGTACAGATCATGTTGCACTTGATATCATTTTTCTTGACCCAAACCTTTTTTAACCTGGTGTTGGTTTTAGTGTTGGTTTTCAGGAAACCAACATTGGATTCAGCAGCCATCCTTGTTCTCTAAAAATGTCTTCTCTTGCCAATAATCCTCCAGCAGAAAGGTCGGATGTGACCTGGTTCACCACAATGATGGCACACGAACTGTCTCCTTCTCTTCTTGTGGCATTTGGTCGATTTTTGTTCTCGGTTTGATGCTTGCATTAGCTGATTCGGTTTGTAGCCAATCCCATGCTTTGAGGTTTTTGGGAAACTCATCTCCAATATTTCGACGAGCTTTGCCTTGACTTTGTTGAGATTCGTGATGGTTCCTTGAACCTTCTTTAGCTCAGTTTTCACTTTTTCTAGCTCAACATCCTTTTTGGCGAGCGACGACTCTAATTGGACAATTATGTCAAGTTGATCATTCTTTTCCTTGGTTAGCTTGTCCACCTCTTTCATGAGATCCTTGACCTTTAGTACCTATTTTCCCCAACTAACAAATAGTTGCTTATGCTCAATACTCAGCTCCTCGTTCTCTTCAAGATAATCAGTAGCCTTTGCATTCAGGCATACGATGTTGGTTTCGATGTTACCAGCATGGATGTCGTCATCCCACACAACATTAGTAAATAGGTATGGAACTGGTTCAGGCGAGTCGGAATTGTTGACATCCTCAGTGAAGTCTGTAGCAACCATGCTCTTTTTCCGGAGAGTGTTAGCGCACTTATCTTTGTAATATCCCCAACCCTTACATTCATGACACTGAACTTCACTGAGTGGTTTTGGGGAGCTGGATGCATTTGATACCGAAGGCGAGGAGTGCGCCCAGTGAACTTTGGTGTAGGCACCTGCGGCTTGGTCTTTGTGCTTGATCCTCTAATGTTGTTCTTCTTCTTTAGGAAGTTATTAAAGCGTTGGGTCACATAGGATAATTCGTCTTCCTCAAGAGTGGTGGATTCCATCTTTTTCAGAATCCCTTTCAAATCAAAATCCTCATCATCTTCATCGTTATCGAAGCTAGCATCTGAGGAGAGAGCAACATTCTTCTCTTTAGAGTTGGAATCAAGGTGTTCCATCTCATATGTCTTGAGAGATCCAACTAAGGCATTGTATTCTATGTCATCAACGTCTTTGGATTCTTCTATGGCAACGACCTTCATACTGAATTTCTTTGAGATGGATCTCAGTAGTTTTCCCATAAGACCTGTGTTTGTTATTGCTTCACCAAGCTCTCTGCACTCATTTGCAATATCTGAGAGTCTCATGGCGTAGTCTATGATGGACTCCTTTTCATCCACCCTCTTTGCCTCGAAGGTAGCATTCTCAGTCTAGATCTCTTCACGCTTTGGGTCCCTTCACATACCCTTTGGAGTGCGTCCCATGCATCCTTCGCTGAATCACAATTCTTGATGACTCTGTAGTAGCTTGCGTCTACATACCCACAAAGGGTGTTGATGCATTTGGAATTCCAGTTTGCAGCAACTACTCCTCAGGAGTCCAATCTATCTCTTTCTTGTCTACGATATCACCTTCACCATCAGTGACACGTGGCTTTTCCCATCCAATCAGAATGGTTCTCCATGCACGTTCGTCGATGTTCTTTATATGCCACTGCATCCTCTATTTCCAGAGATAATAGTTCTCCCCATTAAGGATCGAAGGCCTTGGGTTGCCTTGAGCATCCATAGCACCTAAACAAATAAGGATCAGTACTTAAAGGTTAAGTAACCCGCTCTGATACCAATTGTATAATTTGGAGGTCTATGGTTTGAAGATAAGTATCAGTATATGATGTTGTTTTCAATATTAACCAACACTGAAACCAACATCAACCAGAGTTTAATATGCAGCAGAAATTTAAACTCAAGATCACAGCAATTTAAATTCAGTTCACAAGTAAAAGTACTTGTGAACTTGGGTGTACAAACCCAAAAACTATATTATTTTCTCGGTTCACGATCAATACAAAAAGATAAGAAGTAATATATGAAAACTAAAGTATCAAACGCGTGATACGAAATACTTTTCGCCTAGATGAAAGATCTTCTCCGTTGGTCACGCAACTTCGAAGAACTTGTTGATCTCGGACAGTGGCTCTACGTAGCTATCTTGCTGGTCTTCTTCCTTGCCGTGCGTCGCGTGCTGCATCTTCTAAAATCCGTGCGTCTCTTGTTTTAATTTGTTGCAATTTTTCTGTAAATTGAAGCTGTAACCGAGAATAGAAATGGGAGAAAAATGAGAGATTAGGGTAGAGAGAGTTGGTAGATGGAGATAATGTAATACTTAGCTTATTCTTCAACAAGTACCTTCCCCTATTTATAAACATAGGGGGGACCATTACTACAAGATACCCTAAATGCAATAACAAAACAAGCTTATAATAAAGTCCAATGACATAATAATAATAGTTTCAGCCCATTTAGCCAATAAACAGAAGCCTAAATGTGCATCTCAACAATTCGATTTATCCCAGCAAGTCCTGCAGCCCGGCGACCCGATCCGCATCCATTCCCTTTTCCTTATCCACAACTTTACCCATCTCTCTCTCCACAAAACAAAAAGCCGTACCCTTCTCCGCAATCTGGCCTATCTCCCCGTCCTCCTTGCCGATATCCACATTTCCTGCACCCTCCGGCCTTAACCTCATAACAAAAACATGTCTCCAAGCTTTAGTATTCTCTTGTCTTAAATAGACAATCACTACAAGAAATCTGCTGTTTAGTGACGATTTTTTTCCACGCATAAAAATTCGTCATAGTATGTTAAACAATAGTGACGTTTTTTAAATTCGTCATAGTATGTTAAACAATAGTGACGTTTTTTAAATTCGTCATAGAATAACACCCTTCTATGACAACATTTATCGTTGTCACAGTTGTTCACTGATTTTTTCACGAATACTTATATTTGGTGACGTTTAAATGTATTTTGTCACAATTTTGGGATGAAAAAAAAAATGGTTCGGAAAACCCATTTTATGACAAACATATAATAAAATATGACGAGAATTGGGTGTCACGATAAATTTCTAATTGTGACAGAATTAATTTTGTCACTAATGTTCCCTTGAATAACGGTGATGATATTTGGTGTCACAACAAGTTTCTTTTCATGACAACGCTACAATTTGTCATCAGTTCTAGAAGAATAGCGACAATATTATTTTGACATGAAAGAGTTCTATTTTGACGTCAAATATGAATTTGTCATAGTAATTTTATTTTTGTTACAAACTCAGACTAGATTTAGGAGACTCTTCCGATATCAATTTGATAATAATTAGATAATATTTGGTATCACTGCATATTTGTGTTATTGAAAGCATCATATTTCTCATTAATTTTTATGAATGTAATAGTAATTAATTTTAATAAATATATATCGTATAATATTTGAAGTACTCAATAATATAAAAATAAAAAAAATCTAACGTTAAAGAAATATATTAATTAAAATAAAGTTGTAGATTGAAAACCGCATATATGATAATTGGATAATTTATTAAATTTAATTATCAAGACTAACGATGTAAAGAATTTTTTTTTAAAAATAATTGTAAGTATATAAATATCCGAACTACGATTCTTGCTACAAAATGCACTATTTGCAAAATAATCATGCAACAGTACACGTAGTTAAAGCCACATAATCGTGAAACAGTGCACGGTTTTTAATTTGGCATGATCACAAATTATCTTCCTAGCAACATTGGCCATATACCTCTTTTGTATTATTCAATTTTGCCAGAAACTATAATCATGCAACAGTACACGAAATTAAAGGCACATAATCATGCAACAGTACACGTTTTTCAATTTGGCATGTTCACAAACCATCTTCCTAGAAACATTGGCCATATACCTCTTCTGTATTATTTCAATTTTGTCAGAAACATATGATAATGGTCCAATACCTATGTCATTGTGCCAAATCAAAGATTTGACATTTCTAGATCTTTCCAAGAACCATGTTATTATGCGTCTATTACCTGCTCATAACTGGAGAACATATATGCATAAGAACACAAGCTATTGATAACAACCCATCATTCCTTTTCATTAAATTGAAAATGTCAAAAGAAAATATAAAAGCCATGTATGTAATTGTCTCATCCAAAAGCCAATAGTTGCTAAGCATATAACACTACTATTTAACTAGATAGATTTATGAAAGTATTCGTTCCCTGCACGAGACAGAAATCCATCCGTTAACACTAAATCGTTTATTCTTCAGGGTAAGAGACAAATCCCTCGAGCGACACTAAACTCCAAAGAGAGAAACGAGCTTTACCCACACAATCCTTCGCAAGTCCAAAGGAGAAACATTCAGATCAAATTCGACCTAATAAATAATCATAAGACCTCGCAACATGATAAATTTCAACCAATACTTCTTCATCCACATAACATATTTCTGCAAAAAATGCAAATAACGTCAAGATTAGAAAACAAAGCAGAGACACATTTCACATACAAAAATCTTCTTCCAAAACAAACACATACAAAAAATGAAGAACATGCTAAACAAGTGAGATTAAGAAAAAAAAAATGAAGAACAGGCCAAACGCATAGTAATCTTTTGTACCAAAATAATCACGTGAGATTAAGAAAAAAATATAAATTTATACCTCACCAATCTTCTCGATTATCATCAGCACTGTCTGCTTCTGCTTCTTTACCAGAGTCGTCATTTTTTTGAGATTCTTCATCGCTGGTGCAATAGTCAAGTAACGTGTCATCTAACTCATCAACATCATCTAAGTTTGGTACCTCAACAACTTCAGATGACCTTGCAGTAATCGGCCCGTCAATGACCTCCACGTCCACGTCATCCCTGTTTAATGAATGTATTTCACTGAGATTAAATTCAAGCGGATTAATTATATCATTCTCCTGATATACAACATTTTCCATAGACAAAACATCGTCGACATCCATTTCTTCATCGTGCATCTCCGTAACATCATAAACATGCCTATGCTGGAATGGTATCACGACACGCCAATCATGCCCTAATTTAGGATCATTAGTGTAGAAAACTTTCCTTGCTTGGTCATATAATATGTAAGAGTCATCCTCGTACCATTTTCCAGCAACTCGGACACTTACGATATTTTCGTCTTTTTGTATCCCTGTTCCTTTTTTTCTTCCAAGATCAAACCAATCACATTTGAATAAAACAACCTGCCTATCTTTGACATAATCTAGCTGAATAATATCCTTTAAAACCCCATAAAAATTAATGTTGTCATCTCCATGGTTAACCTCCACTACAACTCCACAGTTTTGAGTTTTCCGACGGCTATCGCGTTGTTCGGTTAAAAATCTTACTCCGTTCACGATGCAACCAGAAAACTTTCTTACACACTTCTGAGGTGCACATGCGAATGAATATAAAGATTCATTTACCTGTGATGGTTCCTCTCAATATAACTTAGTCATCTGTAAAACAAGAATAACAAAAATTAACCCATACGCTTATAAAATAATTTGTATTTACTTTAAGTATAACATTACTTGTTTTTTGAACCATGCCGAAAATTTCTCTTTATGTTCCTGGACTAAATTCGCACAATTGCCCAACAAAAGCTCTTCCTTGTGCTTCCTATAATCAAGATAAAAAGGTAATTCATATTTATTAAATAATTAAAATTAATTAGAATGTGTAAAAAAATTATACAATACTTACTCCAAAAATGGTGCAACCTCTTCGCAATTTTGGAAGACAAACCACTATAGAGCATTGAACTCTTCCTCAGATAATTCTACAAGTTTTGTTTCTCCGAAATGACKGTATTTTTGTGAGAATATTGATAGACTATCATCAATTTTTTTTATCACTATTCCGCTCATCTCGGTTAAATCTAGTTTCAATTCCCTGTAAGTACATCGAGCAAAATGTTAAACACTCTTTTGCGATGTATGATTCGGCCACTGATCCTTCAGGATGAGTTTTATTGCGCACACTCTGCTTCAAGCCACATAGAAATCTATCGGGAAAAAAAAGTCAGCATGATGACAAATATAAAGTTTGATTCAATTACAAGTTTTTTAAAACTAATGAAAAATATATATAATAATCGGCATGGTTGAAATATAAGTTCAGATGCAATTAAAAGTTCGTAATTTAATATTATTACCGTTCAATGGGATACATCCACCTGAATTGAGCTGGGCCACCAAGCAATGCCTCATCCGGTAAATGAATAGTCAAATGAACCTTGACGTCGAAGAAAGCTGGAGGATATATTTTTTCAAGTTTACATAAAATCAAGCAAAAATATCTTCTCTCATTTTCTACAATTCACTTATTTTCAACTTCTTGCGGACCTAACTCGGTCAGTACCTCACGCACTTCCTTATTTAAGGATCTGCGAATCCCGACAGGAAGTATTTATTGTAAAAATACGTGACAGTCATGACTTTTCAACCCAGATAACTTGTGGTCGCTTGAACTAACACAACGAGAGATATTTGAAGCATACCCATCCGGAAATTTAACAGACTTTATAAAATCACACAAGTCTTGTCTCTCTTTCTTTGACATAACATAAGAAGCAGCTGGCATCACACATGTGCCATTAGTTCGCCTGACTAAGTGCAACTCCTCACGAATTTGCATGTCCTCTAAATCTAGCCTCGCCTTCATCATATCTTTTATTTTCCCATCTACACTCATCAAGGTTCCTAATATACTATCACATATATTTTTTCCGATATGAATTACATCTAAATTATTCCGTAATTTCAACTTACTCCAATAGGGCAAATCGAAAAAAATGCTACGCTTGGTCCAATTTAACTCCTCGGGCTCCCGCTTCCTTTTCTTTTTATTTCCATGCTTCCCTGTTATTAGACTTTGCAGTCTCTCCAGCTGCAGTAACACATCCTCCCCGGTCAAATCTCTAGGCGCTTCACCGTCTTCATTTTTACCATTGAACCTCTTACTTTTTCTCCACGCATGATCTTTCGGTAATTCACGACGATCCCATATAAGCTATCTTACGTAGTCGCACGGAATAGGTTTGGTCATTACAAACTGGACAGGCCATGTACCCTTTAGTACTCCACCTGGACAGGTCGCCATATGCTGGAAAGTAATTTATCATCCACAAAATCGAAGCACGCAATTGAAAAGTTTTTTTTGAAGAAACGTCAAAGGTCTCTGCCCCCTCAATGAAGAATTATTTCAACTGTTCAATTAATGGCTGCAAGTAAACATCAATATCTTTCCCAGGTGAATTCTTTCCCAGAATCAGCAAAGACAAGAAAAGGAACGGATCTTTCATGCAATCCCAAGGGGGAAGATTCAACGGGGCTAGAATGACTGGCCACATGCTGTAAGTGGTGCTCATGTTTCCAAATGGACTAAAACCATCTACAGCTAAAGCTAGTCTAACATTTCTAGGATCGTTTGCAAACCAAGGATACTCTTTATCGAAGTGTTTCCATGCTGCAGAACCTGCCGGATGCCACATATATTCATCATCGACTCGTTTTTCTGTGTGCCACAACATCTTTTATGATGTTTTATGGGACATGAAAAGGCGTTGGAGCCTTGGTTTCAATGGAAAATATCTTAAAATCTTGTGCGGTAACCTCTTCCCCGCACCATCGTTGAGTATCCATCGAGAAGTCTGACAAACAGGGCACGCCTCCAATTTTTCAATCTCTTTCCAAAATAAAGCACAGTCATATTTGCATGCGTGAATTCATTCATATCCTAATCCCAGCTCGCGCAATTTTTTTTTTTAGCTTCATAATACGTACTTGGAAGTGTCTCACCATCTGGAAAAGAGGATTTCATCAAGCGCAAAAGCATATCAACGGTTTTATTACTCAACTTATTATACACTTTCAAGTGGAGCAATTGTATAATAAAAGATGTCTTCGAAATTTTCTTACATCCAGGGTATAGTTCCATCTTGGCACCATTCATCAGCTCCTCGAGATATGCCGGAACACCACCAACATTGTCTTCTCGATCGTATTTCTTGCCGAGGTCCAGCAACATGTCATCAACACCATCTTCTTCATCGTTTGTCCCATATTTATCTAAAGGCTCGTCGTCAATTTCAACATCCTCATTAGTATGTGTACTCCCTCGATAACTTGCATTTGACTCACCATGATAAAACCATGTGATGTAACCTAGATCCATCCCCCGAAGCATAATATGATCTTTCATTGTTTGTTGGTCTTCAAATATTAAGTTCAAACATCGCACACATGGGCATCGAACATTGCACTCCTTACCCATATGTGATTCAACAAACTGTATAAACTTATTAACTCCATCCACATAAGCAGACGTATATCTGGCAGCATGCATCCAACTCTTGTCCATTTTCATCTACGGGATTTTACAATGATAGTTTCTATAACATAAAACAATAAAAGAGTCATTGATCCATTAAAGTGCAGCCCAAAAGTCAAAAATAATACACGGCACAAACAATATCAATAAGCATACATAAATAATGAAAATATCAACCTAGCAGGACAATCACACCCATAATTATCGGGGGGATAAATTTAAAGGGAAAAATATTTTTTGCAACCTGTACTATAGGCGTTTTCACGCTTTGCAACCTTATGTTTTTTTCGTTGTCAATTGCAACCTGTATTACAGTTTTTCAACCTAAACTTATTTTTTCACGCTTTATTTTTCATGCTCTAGGTTGCAAAAATGTAGTACAGGTTGCAATTGACAACGGAAAAAACATAAGGTTGCAAAGTGTAAAAACGCCTATAGTACAGGTTGCAAAAAATATTTTCCCCAAATTTAAAAATGGATATTATTCTAAAGGAATCAAACTACAAATTCTCATTCCTTATCGTGACAATAAGCTTACTCGCATTCTTCAACCTGCACTTGGTGGAAATGCGAAAACCTCAATTATTTGTTCTGTGGCACCAGAAGAGGTTCTTAACTGATTTTTGTTTGATTTTGCAATTAAATTAACTTAAATATCTTATTTGACGTGCAACTTCCACTGCTATATACAGGTTCACATAGATGAGACAAAAGGGACACTTCAGTTTGCTAGCAGAGCTAAGCATATTACAAACTGCGTTCAAGTGAATGAGGTCTGTTAAAAATTTTCAGCAAGGTTCTTATATCTCTACTAATTTATATGTTGTTACTTAATTGAGATGTGGCATGTGAAGAAGGAAGAAGCTGTGCTTACATTAAGAATCTAAGATAACAGATTGCTTGTATGACCTTGGCTTGCTCATTTTTTCCATTGGAACAAATCTTGAGCTTACATATATTATGCACACTAACTTGCTTGGGTATGGCCGAAGCATCTATATTAAAATATACTGAGGCAATCATTTTCTGAATAAATGCATAATTTTTTTTTACTGGTTTAAATCCTGCATCACAGCAGCATGGCTTAGATTTATGGAAATATGTATGTTTCTCTAGCGGTTAGATGTTACGATTCCATATACTAAAAGAAAAAAAAATGAAATAAACTTATAAAGAAAACACCCAGAACTTTGGCACGATGGATTTATAAACATATTTGGCTATGTAGAATTTCTTTGTTGGGTGTCATTTCTCTTGAAACGATCATAAAGGATGCTTAGTGGTCAAACTTATTTTCTTCCCTGAATTGGAAGCTATAGACGTGATTCAAAATTGCACTAATTTAGTAGTGTGTTTTATCCTTGTATCTCTCTGACATGAATGACTTGACAGATTACTAGCCTCTACATACTGCTAGAATCTATGTTTATTTGTAGAAACATACTTACTTTAGACAATAACACATACTGAATACGAAAATTTAGTAGAAATAATCGTTGTGATATTAAAGAAAATTAATACTGTTAGATTTAGTAGAAATAATCGTCATTCATACTAATCATGCTACGAGAAACATACTTAATTATTTCTACTAAACCAGATTCTAGATTCTGATAAATGGTGAATAAGAAAATTAATTGAAAAATTAAATTAGGGAAATAACTTTTTCTTTATCAACTAATGCTATGAATATAAACAACAAGATCAACAAACCAGCTGGTTTCCCTTTTTCAGCCTCTCTTGCTACAGAAACAACTACTCAACTCTACGAGGAAAAGTACTTCACACAAATCCTTGATCACTTCAATTATAACCCAATTAGTTACCTTAAATTCCAACAAAGGTATTTGATCAATGACAAACATTGGGGTGGCTATAAAACCAAATACCCAATATTCGTCTACACCGGAAACGAAGGCGACATCGAATGGTTTGCACATTAAACTGGTTTCATGTTTGAGACTGCACCCCATTTCAGAGCTCTATTAGTTTTCATTGAGGTAATACATAATTATCCCATCCCCCCACCCCTCACCCCTCGCTCTCTCTTTTTCTCGAATGTATTCTTCTTAGTAATACTTTATAAGTGGCAAATGCAGAAAATGGAATTCACAGATGAACAATAGCTAACAACTACATTCAAAAAACCCTAAATACAATAAATAAAAATAAAAAATAGCGGGTAGACTGCATTCAGACAATACTGAAGGAGATGAGTTTTAATTTTGAACTCACCAGCCTGACAAGAGGATTCTTCAGCACAATTCTGGCGTGGGTAGCAGAATCCGGCCGACGCCAATTCCTTCTCAATAGCCGGAAAACTTCAATCACCAATTTGTGGGCAGATTAAATGGAAAAATTCTGAGAATGAGTGGATTTCTTATGCGCTAGTAATTGAACATGCGATTTACGTTAATGAAAAAAAGAACTCTATGACGCCAGAGGTTGAAAATGATGCAATACATACAACTGTACCTCCAAAATAAGTGATTTATATATAATAGGTCATAAGATTTCAAAGATTTGAGAATGTTGAGTTGGTTTGTTACCTTGGTTTGGTTTGTAATCAAACCACCAGGGTTCAAACCCCAGCATGTATACAATTATTTTGTTGATTTTTTCTTAATAAAACACTTTTTTTTGTTGATTATTTTTTATAAATTTTCTTTATTTTATTTTATTTCTACTTTTCAAATAAAACAAGGGTTTTACTCTTTTATACATATATATTTTTTAATTTATTTTACAAATCTTTATTTTGCTGACTTTTTTGTTTCTTAATAAAACACTTAATTTTTTTTACAATTTTTTTTTTTTTACAAATTTTCTTTATTTTGTTTATTATTATTTGCAAACAAAACAAGGATTTTAATCTTGTATCATATATATTTTTTAATTTATTTTACGAATCTTTGTTCTGTTGAAGATGATGCCAGGTTGAAGATGATGCTGAAAAACAGGTAAAATTCCCTTTAAGTTATATTATCAACTATACATTTGTGCTTTCGTGTGTAGTAGACATACTTCTATTTTGCGGTTTCTTTTTAATTCTTGAAATATATGAAATCGTGAATATGCTATATAAAATGAGTGACACGATAATTTCAACTATTTCTTTTTAAATACAAAAAGTTAAATTGGTAGAATAATTCCAATAATGATCTGCCCACAACTCTTTAGGATTTAGAACTATTTCTATATGATTGCAATTTGTAAAGAAATAATAAAGTAAACTCAAATTGTTTATTGAACTTCTGCTCGTATGTTTTATAATTTAATTTTTAATACGCAATTAAATAATTATTTAAGCTTATTCATATTTATTTTTTATATTTTATTATTATTATATTTAAATAATTGTATCAAATACATATATATTCATCAAAGACATAATTTGACATCTACATTAAAAATAAATAATTCTAAATCCTATAACAAAATATTTGGCTTACTTTTCCATGTTAGGTGAATTTATATTTAGTTTATAGTTAGGCAACTTCAAATAAAATATTCAATTTAGGGTATAGTGTATTTATTAAATTAATTGTTAAAATTACTTAATTGAATGTATATTTAATGAAAAAAAACTAATACTTTCTTGATTATATTAATAAATTAGGATCATAAAGGAGTGAAATTTAGACGGTTGAATTTTTTTTGGGTCGAGTCGATTAGAACACGAATCGAGACGAACATTGACTTTTATCAATTGTACAAGTGTTTTCAAAAATTTTACACAACTTCGAACAATCGATCTAATACGTTCTTTTAATATCATGTAACTCAAAATCAAATAGTGGGTAAATTTGTTTCAATTATATTTGTGTCGAGTCGATTAGAACACGAATCGAGACGAACATTGATTTTTATCAAATGTACGAGTGTTGTAAAAAAAAATTACACAACTTTGAACAATCGATTTAATACGTTCTTTTAATATCATGTAACTCCAAATCAAATAGCGGGTAATTTTGTTTCAATTATATTTGTGTCGAGTCGATTAGAACACGAATCGAGAGGAACATTGATTTTTATCAAATGTACGAGTGTTTTCAAGAATTTTACACAACATTGAACAATCAATTTAATACATTCTTTTTAATATCATGTAACTCAAAATCAAATAGCGGGTAATTTTGTTTCAATTATATTTGTGTCGATTCGATTAGAATACGAATCGAGATGAACTTTGATTTTTAAAAAATGTACGAGTGTTTTCAAAAATCTTACACAACTTTGAACAATCGATCCAATACTTTCTTTTAATATCAGGTAACTCAAAATCAAATAGCGGGCAAGTTTGTTTTGATTATATTTGTGTCGATTCGATTAGAATACGAATCGAGATGAACTTTGATTTTTATCAAATGTACGAGTGTTTTCAAAAATCTTATACAACTTTGAACAATCGATCCGACACTTTGTTTTAATATCAGGTAACTCAAAATCAAATAGCGGGTAATTTAGTTTGATTTTTCAGACGTACACATAATGTACACATACACTACGTATTAACAAACCCAATATTTATAATTCCATCATCATATCGATAGTAGGACCATAAATTGTGAAAAAGAGTACACTCGGAGTTTGAATACTCGGAGTATCCACAAATTAACGGGTTTACATCTTCAGCATATATTAGTTTTTAGTCATATTAATGTCATAATACATATAATCAAGATATATGAGCTGAAGTTTACGAAGTATATGTTATTTAAGTTATTAGTTCAAATAAATTTAGAGAATTGAAAATAGTAGTTGTTCAATTAGAAATTAAAACTACTTTACATATTTGTTTTCGGTTTATCTTTAATTAATTAGACATAAATGAAATTACAAGCTGGTACTTTATATTTTGTATCACTAGTATACACATGTAAGTTTTTTAATCACTACAAAAATATTACTTTCAAAAAAGCTTGCAAATCTATGATCACTAAAAGATCTTTGTTCAACCGACATATTAAAGCGTGTGTCCAACCGGCCTACTCAATTATATATAATTGATTATTATATGTTAAGAAATGAAGTTTGGTCTTGTAAAATAATATCATTAAATTTAGTTTTTGAACTAATGATATTTAATAGTTTTGTCTAAACTGTATGATTTTACTGCATAATAAGATCATAGTTCATAAACGTTCAACTTTAATAAGATTCCATTAAACATTAGTGACTCGATTTAAACTGTGAAATTTCTGCTATTTGCCTTCAAAGTCAATCACCTCATCGCATTTTACACTATACACAATAATTCACTAATAATATTAATAAATAATATATTTATAAATATGTTTTAAAATAATTTTTAATTAATTAATGAAGATAATAATATACTGCATGTTGTAATTAAAATCCTAATCCAATCAATAACAATTACTATAAGTTATTTTTTCATTATATATATATATATTAACATGAAACTTATTTTTAAATATTAATATAGTACAATATATATTAACATGAAACTTATTATTAAATTCATAGTTAGTAAAAATAACTTGAACTTTAATTTTTTACTTCACTTGTTCAATTTTGGACATGAGGCTGGCTTGGGTGCGACCCAACCCCCAACCTAATTAATAAAACACATATCAAATCAGGGTCAAACTGGCAATTGTACTTGACCCTACCGCTCGCACTCCCCGACCTCATTCAGCCCTATCCGCCATCTTCACCGCGCACAAAATCCCTTCAAGTTCAAATCCACCATGAACTCTACCAGATCCTCCGTGCGCCTGAAATCGCTCGCCTGCACCCGTTCTGCCATGTGAGATGAGGACCATCCACAAGAATCTCGTGAACCCACTGCTCGGCGGCAGCTCCGACAAGAAAAAGTACGGTCCGATTGGAGTTTCAATTTGCTCGATATGGAAATCTCCAAATGCATCAGGGTTGAGAGTCTCGAAGATCGTCCAAGTTAATTAACCTAATTCCTTACAATTTCTTGCCATAAAGTTTAAACTTTTAAAACTTAATTGCTTGATAATGCTTGAATTTACTTGGGTTTTGATGTTCTTGACCTAATTTTAAAATTGTTTTTGATTATTTTACAAATTTTAAAACTGATCGTATTTACTGGTGTTTTGTATGTTAAGGAAACCCTATTTCCTATTTTTTTCTGAATTTAGTTGTAGATAAATATGGTGATAAATAAATAAACTTATCCCTAAAATAGAAAAATTTCAGTCGTGTCTAAAAAAAAGGGCGGGTCTTTTTTTATTTTGGCGCGTAAACATCAGTTATTTTTGGTAGCTTCTAATCTAATTAGGGTGTTGATACTTAGTTATTCGCATGTATCTAAATATCTACCAGTTCCAGTATAAGTATAAAGAATCGGTCACACCAATAACTTCTCAAAATTGAAAAAAAAAAAAATTCCACTTGCGTTGCATAAGCAGTCAAGCCAAGGTTTGTTAATGTATGTTTAAGTGTGTGAGATTTAGGTTAGTTGGTTTTAATATGTGATTTTCTGTGTTGAAAAATAGAATTATAAATTAGTGATTATGTTAATCCATATGTAATTATGTTCACAGTTACTGCATATGTAATCATATGTTCTTCCAACTTCTCATCTTATTAATTATAATGCTATTACTTTAGTTATTGCATATTTAATCACACACCATAATAGGAAAAAGTTATTGCATATTGATATCATGGAAAAATGGGCATGTGTATTTATGCTGAACTAAAGAGATGTTTGCAGTTGGTTTGTTATGAGTATATATATGCATAGTGTGGATTGAAATTTTGCCAGATAATTTGTTTAGTGAGGCTAAACTGGAATACTTATGTGGTACATTTATGCTAATTCTGAATCATTTATGTACATCTTAGATTATTCTGATTTAAAAATTATTTATGCTTAGTGACATATATGCTTAGTGTAGATTGTAATCGCGATGCCAGAATATATTTGCAGTTGCTTTCTTGTGAGTATATAAATGCTTATTTTAAATTGAATTTGTGACTACATAATATGTTTTATGATGCTGAACTAGAATACATATGATTGTGTAATAACATTTTCTAGTTTTCTATCACATTTATGCTGATCTTAGATATACATGCTTACTGTATATCTAAATTATGTTAGATAATATGTTTCATGATATTTATCTTGAATACATTAACTAGTGTAGTATCCTTATGTTAGTTTTGTATCACATTTAGGATGATTCCAGACTTAATGATGCTGAAATTATGTAATGAGGTATGTTAATGTGATCTTAGATTATTGTGATGCTAAAATTATTGTATATTATTTGTTAGCAGGTTCTGTGTAAAATGTAATATAATATAACTTGATTTATTATGTAAATCTAGTTTGTAATATTTGTGATTTTTTTGTTTGTAATATTTGTAATTTTTAATCCATATGCTAGTTGTATCATCCCCACGGTGTTTGACTGTGCTTTTATGTTTGCAAGTATTTCACCCAAGTGATGCTAATTAAGTAAGCAATGAAAAAAAGATTGATACTAAATAATTATTCAATGACGAACATATAATTTCAATACACTGGTCTTTTTAATTTATGGTTTTCAACAATTGTATTTCTTTTATAATCTAATTGTCGGATATATGTGTTGTTCAGCTTAGATCTCATGTACAAAATATATTTTTTAAATAAACTTTTTATAATGTAGTGTCCAACTGTGTCTATTATCCATTATAATGTTATTAATTTATTTGTATATCAAATGGCTGATCCATGATGTTATTTGTTCTGTTCTGTTTAGTCGAAGAAATGGCGCCGGGAGGTATACTGAAGAAACAGAAAGTGAACGCAAACAAGCCTCGACAATATGTCGCAAACCATACTTCTTTAATTTCCTCCACACCCCGTAGGATGACAAGAAAATATGAATGTCTGAACGAACCACGTGCCACTAAAAACCAACCACCTGCCACTCAATCCCAACCACCTGCCACTGAAAACCAACCACCTGCCCCCCAAAATCAACCACCTGTCCCCCAAACTCAATCACCTACTCAAACCCCTGCTGCCCCTCAAACTCAGTCACCCATCAGTCAAACCAAACCTGAGGACCCTTAAAGTCAATCTCCTATCCCCCGATCTGAATCTACTAACACTCAGACTTGTTCAACTGGGATTCAGAATGATTCAACAGGCACTGGACCTCAATAAACAAATAACACTGAAGACTCATCACATGAAAATGATAAAGAGACAGGTTTATGATTCTTACATTTTGATTTTTTTCATCTTGGTAATAGTCTTGAATCTGCTTCATATGTTTTTTGTGCTTTGATGTATAGTAATTTGATAACTATAGTGATTTGTGTTATTTTAAATCAGTTGTAAGTTATTATGTTATAACAATTATACATAAATAGTACATGACATTGTCAAGTTTCAAAATTGGCAAATATTTCATAACGTGCAACTTTTCTTTTTTCTTAGGGTTCATATGTATTAGATTTACTTTGATCTAAAAGTCTGCTATTGTTTATATGTAGTTCATTCTTTATAGAGTTTGGCATTTTTTATTTTAGATTCATCTGATTGGGAAGAGACATTACAATTCTCAGTTTACAGTTAACTTACCTTTGCCTAAAAGTTGGGATTACATAGTTGGATATATATGTCAAATGTGACTGGTTGAGTTGGGTAATATATTATGTGGGGTAGAACTATTGATGTGTAAATTAGTTTTAAGTTTGGCGTTTGTTTAATGTATGCATAATATTGTTGATATGAATAATTATGAAAATGACTTTTGTTAAAAGTTGTTCGGTGGTTGATTTAGAGTGATCTACTTCTTTGTCCTCGTATGAAAATATCTTACTAATAAATGAAGTTTATTTAAACGTTTTTCGAATACATGAAATAAGGTTCAGTAATTTAAATTTCAAATGAAGTCTTTGATATATACTAATTAATTGATGTGCAGATGCTGTTTCCAAAATTGATAAAAGGAAACGTGGCACAACAATGGGCAAGGGAATCATGAAGGTATTTGACAAGTTTTCAGGAAAAAATATGAAGATAGAGGTTGATCCATTGATTGGAAGACCTAAAAGTCGAGTGCAATCTGCTAAGTTCTCAAGTCAGATTGGGGTAGTGACTTGGGATGTCCTTCCGGTGCCGAGGAGGTGGAAGGAGGTAGATGTAGAGATGTGTTTGGGGTCGGGCATTGACCATATACAGGTAGGATTTTAATACTTTTTTCTTCCGATGAATTTTAATCTTGTATCAGCTTAATGATACATCGCTGTATGCAGATTCATATGGATGTTAATCTAGAAAAATCGGGTGTCAAACAATGCGTGATTGAAAGAATTTAGTCAAGTTCCCGACAACTGCGCTATAGGCTACACAAACATTACCTGAAGTATCCTAACCTTGAGGAGGCTAAGAAAAACAGGCCACGTTCTTGTCATGAGCAACAAAACTGGGAATCGTTGTGCGACCATTTCAATTCAGCTGAATTCAAGGTAATATAAATCAAAATAATACTTTTGTTTATATAGTATGATATATATATTATATGTATGTTTCTGCCATGAGAATATTATTATTTGTGTTTTTGCAGAATCAAAGTGAGGCTAATACCAGAAATCGGAAAATTCTACAAGCTCCACATATTAAAGGCCGAACTCCTTTCACTATACTTCAAAATGAATTTGTAAGCCTTACCAAGATTTTCACGACAAAATATTTAGATATATCAGTGGTTGTTAGGTAAAATCAATGTTGTTAAATTTGTTGCAATATAAAGAGAAAATCTTTGACAGTGATATATAAATTAAATCCACTTAAGTGTAACGAAATGAAGATTTTAGTATTAAGTTTATCCCTTTTTGGTGCAATTTTTATATTTCTATTCTGACTCTGATTTTGTTATATTTTCTTTTTTGAATGCCGATTAGTCTGAGAAGGTCGACGATGAATGTGATATTATTGAACTTTACAAGCGCACGCATTATACGGTGAAAGGTGGCTAGTCAAGTGATGACGTGGAAGAAAACTGGGTAACTAACTAACTAACACATGCTTTTTATAATCCAACTTCGTTAATGATCATGTTATTATTATTATACTTACATCGATGTGTTTTTAGGATGAGATGATAGCAATGAAAGAAAAGTATGCCGAAGAAGGGATTGAGAAGACAGAACAGGAGATAGCAGTTGAAGTTCTTGGCCATGCATCTGGTTATATCAAAGGCATTGGTTATGGACCGAAACCTCCAGGAAAACGCCCTGATTCGAACACCCAACTCCTGTAAAAGGAACTGGCAGACACTCGAGGAAAGCTACAGGATTCGGAAGGTCAAGTGACGGAGCTCAAGAATGAAGTCGATGATTTGAAAAATCACCTGACTCAGCAAGGCGAGTGCATTAACAAGCTTATGGACTTCATGAGAGCAAATGAGTCTACTTCGGGTGGGAATGCTTCGGGTGGGACCTGATCTATTATATTCAACGTAAGTCGGAATTTCCAGTTTCGATTTTGTGAACTGTATAGTATTTCTTTGATGGTTTGATTATAAACTAAATTAGAATTATAAATTCTAAATGTGCTGGCGGTCTGATCCCACTTTTGATTTTGTTCAGCAATGTTGACATGTGGAACAAGTCAGGCTCAAGTCTTGCTATATGAAATAACTCTTTTGGTTTAGTTTACTCTTCCTGGTCCTTGTTTTGAATATTCAAGTACATTGATTCTAGATGTCTAATTTTGTATGTGTTCTGGATATTTCAAGTTAATATTTTGGTTAGTTGTAAATGTTTGGGTGTATGTTCGAAATCGTCGAAGAAATATTTTGGAATATTGTTATCATTATATTATAATGATAAATGCTCATTTGCTTTCATTTTCATCGTTACGGTATTTTTTTCTTACAAAAGACTAATGACAAATTAATGTAGGACAATTTATGTCGTTATGAAAGTAAATAATCAAATCGTGTTCACTCAATTATTACAATTTTAAGCGTCACATAAGTATTTCAAACTTGTCACTTTAATAAATTATGACAACTTGTTTCATCACATAATACTTTGAACTTGTCACTTAAACTAAATCATTTATGATGATTGGTTTGTCACCATATAAACTCATTTAATGACAATAGATCTTATCACCATATGTACCCATTAAATCATCATTGAACATATATCTTTTATGATGATAATAAAATTCATTATATATTGCTAATTTTTTCGTGATAAATGATTTCATCACCTTTAATAGTAAATGGTGACACAATGGTTTGTCGTTGTAAGTATAGATGTTCAGTGACGATCAATATTGCGTCACTATAAAACGGATCTATCGCGACGAATTACATTATATTTGAAAATTGTTTAATACATATTATGACAATATGAGCGTCATAATAACTCAATAAAATTTGTCACCGTAGTTATGCTTGTCACGGAAAGTCAAATGTTTTGATGACAAATAAAGTGTTCGTCATTGAAAATATTAACATACGGTGATAACACTACAAGAATTGAGGTTAAGAGGGGGGACAAAAGTCCTCCCTATACAAGTTCTTTTCATTACTACTTGTCTATTGGGAGGACATGTCGTCCCAAAGTTGTCGTCCCTATAGCCAAGACGCTATAGTTATATAGGAACGACAATTGTCGTCCCTAAAACCGATGAACCAATAGGCACGACATGTCCTCCCAATTTTGTCCTCCCTATTGTTTTTTAGATATTGGAACAACATGTCCTCCCAATTCTAGCGTTGCTAATGGGACTAATAAGCGCGACTTGTCGTGCCAATATTTTTCTAATTGTGTGACAAGAGCCAATAATTTTAATTTTTTTTAAATATACAAATGAATGGCAAGAGACAACAATAACAAAAAACATATATATTAAATATTGCGAATATATTAATATATCACCAACAAATACACCAAATCATCGTATTACATAATACACTAAAATCATCAACATCAACAAAGAATTTATTTAAAACATAAACTATTAGAGAGGAAAAATATTTACAAGCATTACAGAGATGTCTCGTCAATTGCACAGAATCGAAGTACACTACAACTACAGAGTACAGGGTCAAAAAAAACAAAAGTAATTGAAAGGAAATCTTGAAGAATGAAACGAACATCTCCCTTCGACGGCTGGATATTATTTGTTCTTTCGAAATTATTATGTCGGTGTTGTATTGAACTGGATTCAAATAACTCTGCATCTTCTACAAACATAATAGTAATATGAATTGTGATGAAAATAACAACTTTAACCCTTGAAATTGAAAGAGTTACCAAATAAATCTTTTTGAATATATCATAATACCGAAGATGAATATTAATAAACATTCAAGCTAATTTGCAGGTTGTTAAACACTACAGGCAGACCATAACTTAGTATAACAAAATAGTTAGGAATATTTTCTGAATATATCAGCACTAATTATTCAAGTTTAGATGAAATAATCAATATATAAAAACACTTCAAAATCCTCACAACGTACCATCAGGATTTATGTTTGACAGCTACCTCTYGTTTCCAATATGTGTAGACTTGGTAGTTTTCTGCATTTTTCCAAGATATGAGATGAGAATGATAGCTAGCACAAATTAAAAGGGCTGAAAAATAATAATAACAGAAAAAAATCTGAAAAAAATAAAAACAGAAAAATAAACCGCAATTAAAATACTAAATTTCACATTTCTYAATATTAACTTTTCAAATAAACARCAACAATACCCGCAATATTTTTTTTAACTCTCGAACTAAAATTTAAAGGACCCCAATTACATGCAATTACAGAATATAGCAGTTGGTACAACTGTCGCTGAATGATTGTTTACAAAACAACCAGGTGATTTGTCTTCTAAAATTTAGTACCTGAAAAATGAGATATGTTTTCATAGTCAATTAAGAAAAGAAAATATAATAAAAATGTAAATAAACTCAAAGCTAAAAATAAGGGGGATTCGAGACAAATTGAACAATTACAGAATTAAATCAGAAATTACTAAATTAATATAAAGAAGATGAACCAAAAATAGAACAAAAAGGGAAAATTGAACAATTACCGAAAACATAATTTCGAACCCACAGTTTYTTTCAGAAAAAATTTATTTCTGAGATGAAAAAYTGTTAAGGAACCTGGCGGARATGAAAGAGGAGCGAGACCTATTATTTTTATAAACAATCTGATTTGTGCGGCTGAATCAATATGAGAAACAATTGGGACCCCTGTTTGAACAAAAATACTCATCCAGGATTCTCGAAAGGATTGCCAAGAATTTTTATCCAAAAGTGGCATAAATCACGCCAGCAGATATACCAAAGTCTCATTACCAACTGCCTCAGTCCATAAATATAATAATATGCATTATTTACATGTGTAATGGTGGCTGAGAGGGTCAGTTTCCTTTTTGTACAACATCTAGAAATTTAAAAGATCAGATTATGTCAAGTGTTAACAGCTATAAACCAGACCCTAATTGTGTGAGTATGTATCACAATGACATTAGGAATGTGAAGCACCGGACAACAAACAWATCTCAGAAACCACATGCAATATGGTTAAAAATGGAGAGGACATAGAAACAACAACTGAAAGGATATATAAATATGTTAGTTCTTCTACTCGGCATAACTGGATTCTGTAGATATCCTCTGTGATACTAGTTCAGGATGTTAATAATTTTCCAAGATACAYTGCARCAATTGGAGCAACATTGGAACAATTTATGATGTTCATGTTCGTAGATCAACCACCTGTCTCATAAGTAAATAAATAAAATCCCCATCACAAKACACAAAATACCAAAAWWTTTAATTTCAAGGCCAGCCAAAAGAAGTTCAAGAAAATACAGCAAAAGCCCTCRAYGTAAGTTGCAATTACCAATCATAGTCATTTTTGTCATTGTCGGAATTGAGAAAATCATCAGCCCCAGTCTTTTGAGCAGGAGCAGGTATAGCTAAAGGAATATTAAATAATAGAGAACTACCAGGCAGTCTTGCAATAGTTTATCAAAAAAAAAAATTGAGAAAATGATTAAAACACAATAGTCATCAAAATGAAAAGGAACAAGAATAATAGAAAAAATTAGAATCTCATCAACACAAGAATCTACCCAAAATTACTTTCCAAACAAAGATGCTTACTTCCAGGATTTTTTTAACGCAACAGCACAGCATTCTCCGTCAACAAGTTACAAATATTCAAAAACAAAACAAAATCTACCAACTGGATTCACCAAACAACAAATAAACAAATTAAGCAAGAACCACCAAACCTTCATCAAGTTACCACAAAACTACCAAATACAACAAACACAGACCTATTTTCCCCCAAAAAATAAAAAATAAAATAAAAAATTACAGTTTTTGTCATACTCATACCAAGTGGAGCATAAAACTCGTCGGAGTTCTGAAGAAGAAGATTATTTCATTCCTTCTCGCGCCTCCGCATTTCTCAAAATAATGCCAAATCCTCGTCTCTGTTCTTCAATCTGAGACTCCCYATCTGTCCCCTCTCCGGTGCCCTAACACTGCGATACATCTCAAAACTCAAATAAAAAAGTCACCAAGACATAAAATTGAAACCCAATTTACCACCAACATTCCATAATACGCGAACTCGAAAACCCTAACCTCTCCTAAACCGCAAAAAAAAAAAAGGCTTAATCTTCAGGAACGAAATGGTGGTGCTGCATTGTGGTGGTTTGGCGGTGGTGGTGACGGCGGTGCCGCGTTGTGGTGGTGAAGGCGGTGGTGGTTTTTGAGATGTAGATTGGTTAGGTTAGTGGGAAAAATATTGAGATAAACTGATGCAGATAAGATAGGAGAGTGCGGGCGCATTTTGTTCCCGCTTACAGGAATGTTTTGAGACTTTTGGTGAAAAAAACAAGGAGGGAAATATTTTTTATTTAGTTATTTTATATTCATATCAATTTGGAATAATATTTATAAAATAGTTTTTTTAATTTTTTTTATAAATTTATTTTGGATGTTATTTTATCAAGTTTATGATGTGACTGTATAAATTTATACTAATTTAAAGAATTATGAATTTTTTCAATATTTATATAATTCTATAAAGATATATATATATATATATATATATATATATATATAATATTATAGTGGATAATATTATGAATGAACTGAATTATAAAACAATAAACAAAAAATATAAAAAATACACACATCCACGTGAACAGAGAATGACGGATTTTATTAGCTAATTAGGTTTACAGATTACAGATCTCGAGGATCATAAATATAGTATTGAGAGAATATATCAAATTGGGCTTAAGACCCCTGTATAACACGTCGAAGCGAGAGATTCAATACATATTAATAGATAAATATCCAATAGATTATTTTCATAAATGAATTGCAGTCATTCGGTTAAATAAATCATATCTTCTAACAAAAAATAGAAATAAATTCAATTAATCTTAAAAAAGTTGGTATAAATATAGAAGTAAAATAAATGAATCTTAAAATATAAAAAAAAAATTTAAAAATCCACTTAGCTTTTTATATTATCTTAACGTGAGTTTTTTTAATAATTATGTGAATGGTTGAATTTATTAGTTTTTTGAGAAATAATTAGTCACGTTAAAAAAAATTTATTTGTTTATAATGATTTTTTTTTTTGATGAGATTATTCATTATGTGAATATTTGTATTTTGTGAGAAATTCATAATTATGTGAAAAAATGTATTAATATGAAATTATTAATTATGAGCAAAATTGAATTTATTCGGTTATTGTTATTTTTTAATCTTGTTGTATTTTTAATTTTTAAATAAAACTTCTTGTAAATTTCAATTCATCCACAAGTGGTCGCATGAATATGTCGAAATCTTTTCCCGGGGATTTAGGTCCAGGTATCAATAATGTTAACATCAAATACTCTGATTTCATGATAAGCCATGGCGGAAGATTATAAACTGTCAATATTACCGGCCACATACTATACACACCTGACTCATATCACCAAATGGGTTGACGCCATCAGCTGCAAGTCCAAGACGAATATTGCGTTGCTCGCTAGAAAACTCTAGATGTCTAGCATCAAATGCACGCCATGCTTTCACATCCCTTGGATGTGTCATAACATCTGCGCTTATCTGATGCCCTGTACTATGCCAACGCATAAGATTCGCGGTCTCTTCCATTGCAAATAACCTTTTCAATCTTGGGATGATTGGAAAATATCGCATAACCTTATGTGGAATTTTGCTCTTCGAGCCTTTTCCACTATTCTCTTGCCAACGTGATTCTCTGCAAACTGGACATGTTTCTCTATCGGCATACTCTTTGTAAAAAAGTGCACAATCATACTTACAAACATGTATGTTCTCATAGCCGAGACCCAAACTTGCAAGCAACTTCTTAGCCTCATAATGTGAGTTGACAATATTCATCGATGGGAACGCAAGTTTCAACAACTTAATCAACTCGTCGAATTCAGATAATATCACATACCAGAAGGGCAGCTAAGTTGTTCTTATGAGCTTCTGCAGCCTTCTTTAATTCTTCAATGTTGATGTTACCCTTGGAATCTGTTCCAACCGCAACAATTTTCATCCCACACATGGCCGCACTTGTACGGTTCGTTCCGTGCGCCGAAACTGGAATGATGCATACGTTTTTGTGGTGGTCCCCTCTCGACTACATCAGAAATTTAGGAGACACAAGATATATGTTTTTTTTAGAGCAGAATTTTCTGTAATTCATAAAGCACAACATTCTTTTATTACTTATTAATATTTTATTTCATTATATTTTTTAACCTGGCAACCACCGGCTTGTTCGGTGGGAGCAAAAGGATGAAGGTCTGTAAACTCAGGCATCATCTCGGTCGTTGTGGTTAATGTCACGGTACAAGATCCCAAAGGAATCATGCTGTGGCACAATGAAAGATCCTTCGACTGAAGCTTATGAATGTATCTAAGAAGCTCTTTCTTAGTGTGATACCTACAGAAACTACAATGACAGACATATAATTATACTAATCCTTAATAGCTAAACTACGAGTTGAAAATCGATTGATTCAGATATGGGCTTTCCCTAACAAGTCCCGAAGGAATAAAAATTCTCAACCTCTGGCGCAAGAGAGGCAGCAGTGAATGTCCCCTGATGCAAACATAAATGTTTAAATTCCACCTTCTTTTTTCAAGATTCACAAATGTTGCACTGTGAATAATAACTCATCAACTGCAAAATTGGGACACAATCATCACCTGAGACTCTACACTGGTGCAAACGGCATAAATTCCCTAATGCCGAGTGTAATTATTATACAATCGTACTTTCCTGGATCTGACATGCGGATGTCTCTGTCGGGTCCCGTCGAAGAAACAATGATGAATAGTAATGCGGATGCATCTATCACCGTGTGTAAAGAGTCGGCCCCGATGAACATCGTTTTGTCATGATTTGCAAAGTGACAACTGAATGGAACAACAAAAAGGTCAAGGACACAAAAGATGTTAGACCACAAAATTCTGAGGGCGTAAATATGTTTTCTGAGCTTATAAGATGAAAGTTAGAACAATTTTCTAATTAGATATATTTAAAATATGTTAGTTTGTTTGTTTTAAAAAAAGAGAGATAGAGAGAGATGGGATCTCCTCTATTTTATAAAACAACTTATAAGATTCTAGACAACTTTTCAAGAGTCTTATGAGCTGCTTCAGGAAGATATAAAAAAAAATTAAAAATTAAAAAAAAGAGCTTATAAGCTCTTCAAAACATCTATTAAGTTTAGCCAAACACCTCTCATTTTAAAAAGTTAAAAGCTAACCGAGAAATGGTAATCTTTGTGCTCCCTCGTGTGATATCTATCAGTCCATTGTCAAAATTACTAAGACTACAATGATCTATCCAAATATGACTCGAATTCGGTTTGATTTGAATTCCGTCAACATCATGTCCTCTACCCCCTTCGAACATTAGATTGCAGCTAATCACGTGTTCATACTCTTTCAGCCTGAAAACCTTTACCGGTGAGTTTAATCCTTTGACCACGCCCGTCAACGGCCTTATAAGAGGATACACTAAAATAAGACGAGAGCTCAATAGTGCCCGAAACTTCGAATATGATCCATAAGGGTTCCTTTTTACGACACCCATCACGCAGCGAACCGGGCCCATCATCTGGAAATATTTTATAAGTTGCAAATAAAAATCAATAAAGAGCTTAAATTCTTAGCCAATAAGTAGAACACAACATTGTAGTAAATCTTTTACAAGTGAATGCTAATTTTTAGGGGAAATAAAATGGAATAACAAGCCAATAATATTTTTAGAACACAGAGGCATGAATAAATATATCATCTTATGTTGGAAATCATGTAAAATCCCAAGCATTAGTGTTTGATATGAACACAATGATTTGGCAACTTAAGAAACAACTTGCAGTTCTGAGAATTTAATATCAAGGCATCAATTAAATGTAAACCAACACAAATTACTAATCCAAGTGCAATGATTTGTCGATTGAGCCTAGGACAGGAGACGACTTGGAGTTGCCAGCCAAAATTGCTCCCACGTAGGATTTCACGGGAACTGAGGGTGTCGGGCCAGGGACCGGGCTTTGGGGGTTTAGAGATGTATGAGTATTGACATGTGATTGTGTTGTGGGTGGGGTGGGAACCACTGAGGACGGAGCCGGAGTAGGCCATTTTCCGGCAACCGTAGCAGTAGCAGCGACGACGGCCATTTCTCTCTCTTCAAGCAAATCGCGAGTGGGATTTGGGGAAGCTGCCGTGACCGAATTCAAACAAAATGAAAAATCACAATTATCCAAGGAGGTCGACTGAGCAGCACTTACAAACGAAAACACGTCGATTATGCCGATATCTCCTTGTTGAGGCGAAAAGGGATCGGCGATTGAAATTTTTGAATTAGCTTCAATTGGAACCCCTTTTTTGAAATTGACTGCTGGGTTAGCTTTGACTTGATGCGGGGATGGTTTTAATGCATCTAATTTGGTCTGATGGATGACGGCCGACGAATTGCCTTTTTTCCCCAAAAGGGGATCAGAGCCCTTCTTTTCGCAAATTCTACGAGTGACAGGAATGAGCGCGGGTTGTCTATAATTGGATGTTAATATAGGAAGGTTAAGCTTGGGGGATGTTTGTGCAGCTGAAATTGAATCACCGGCCGACATGGGTGGGAAATCGTTGATGGCGGAAAAAGACGTTGAAAGTGGTGGATGGTGATGACGGCTGTGCGGGGGTAAGTAAATGAGTTCCAAAGGTTCGGTGGGGGACAACAGACACGAGGCTGTCATGGGGAGGTGGTGGCCGCCGCTCCAGGCGACGGCGGGAGGAGAACGAAAGTGGAGAGACTGGTTCATCTTTTGGGTTTGTGTTATAACTATTTTATTTTTGTTTTTATTTTTACTAATTTAATATTTTAATTGGAAAAGACTTTCAAGAACGGTATTTTAATTACCGTTTTGTTTCGAGGGACTTTCAAGAACGATTTTAAAAATACCGTTCTGGAAATTAGACATATGGGTGGCAAAAAAATTTCATTTACGCGGTATTAAATTGAATAGGACTTTTGAGAACGGTCTTATAAAAACCAATCTAGATTGACGTAAATTTCAGAACGTTATTTAAATAAGGTTCTGGAATGTACACTTTCCAGAACGGTTTTACATTACCGTTCTGGAATGTACACTTTCTAGAACGTTATTTGAATATCGTTCTAGATTGACTCATAATCCAAAACGGTTTTTCAATACCCGTTATGGAATGTCTACTTTCAAGAACGGTATTTGAATAACGTTTTGGAAAATCATCTATTCAGAATGGTAATTTCAAATACCGTTGTAGAAAGTCTAATTCAGAACAGTATTTTAAATACCCTTCTGGATGCACCAGAATATTCTGTTCTAGAATGCAGTTTCTGTACTAGTGGTTTCAAATCAATTTGTAGTGGTAACAACATGAATATCGTTTTCCCCCTTTAGTCTTCATAACAAGGAGGATGTGGTTATCTTATTTAGCTTTCATTCATTTTGACTCCAACATTAATATTTGATAAATTCCGAAAGAAATCAATTAGTATTAAATATTTATATACAGTATTTTATTTTGAAAATAAATTTTTAATTATATTTTGCAATAAATATTATTACTTGGAAAATAAATTAATAAGAGCAATTTCAACCGTAGCTCATGGATTAAACCCATAGATAAATTATTTTTCAAACATTGAAATTCAAAAATTGAAACTGAAATAAAATATTATTTATGGTGATCGATATTGATCTTTGCTTAGAGAAAACGCATGATGTTTTACAGTTCTTTGAAATCGCTCGGTTTAATAACTTCAGTTTAATTAATAAGACTAAATGGAGATTTCTACGGTGTCATGAAAACATCATTCTTCACTTAACCAAAACCATTATATTAGAAATTAGTTATAAATAATGGTAGATCAATGAATATAAATGCAGGGGTTGTGGTGGGCATGTGCCATCATGCACGTAGTCATTTCCTAAGCATATCACTTCTTAATAATATGCATATCAATAAATTATAATATGTTATACATTTTTATAAAACTTAAACTACAAAAGAATCAAAAAAGCCGATGGAGATTACCGACCCGTCGGTAAGAGTTTGACATTCCCGACAGCTTTTTTGATGGTTCTAATTGCTGTTGAACTTCCAATGGATACGACTCGTCGGTAGATTGGCTCTGTTGGCAAGTTCTCGGGAAGTTGGCGGGAGTAAAGCCTGCCCAATATGCTGACGACATGAGTCCGTCGGCAAGTTTAAAAAAATGGATTTTATTTGCCGACAGAAATGTACCCGTCGGCAATGCCGATTTATATTTACCGATAGATTATTCCGTCGAAAATGCCGAATTTTTTTACCGACGGAATGACCAACATAAATGTGTCCGTCGGTAAACTTCATTAAACCAGCGGGCAGCGGTTAGAATCATTTACAATTCACAAAGCAACAACAACAAAAAAAAAATGCGAGAAGGAAAGAGAGAAGGGAGCCACCGCCACACGCCTGACCACCGCCACCATCATATATTAAGGTATTTTAACCTTTTAATTCAAATTGAATGTTTTTTTAATTTAGGGTTTTGATTTAATTTTATTTGTAATTCAATTTAGTAATTAGATTTTGATTCAATTTATGATTTACGGTTTTAAGTTACAACCGAGGGGTTGAATTATGCTTGAATTTAGGAATTAGATTTTGAGAAATTTAATTAGGGGTTCAATTTAGGAATTTAGGCTTGATTTATGCAATTATGAATGGTTTTAAATTTAGGGTTTGATTTAACTGAATTCAAGTTGTATTTTTTTCTGAACTTTCTATTTTTTATATTTAAAATTTATGTTTATTATTTATTTTGTTTTAGAAATTTGTTTTAGTTGTGTAAAACAATTTTAAATTAAGTAAAAATAGAAATTAAATTTTTTGTTTTTTTTTTCTATTTATTTTAGTTTTTAAAATCTGTTTTCTTAAATAAAAAAAAACAATTTTCTCTTCCATATTAATTAAAATCAGAATATTAAAATCTTTTTTAATTTAAAATTATTTTTAACATTATCTTTTAAACAATTAGGACTTGATCGTATCTAATTGGATAATTAAGGTCCAATTTAAAATTTAGTCATAGCTTAAGGGTAAATTAGTTAATATTTAGGAAATTAGGGTATAGTCGTATTTAACTAGAAATGTAGGTTTCAATTTTATTGAATTTAGGCATAATTTAGGTTATCGTATTACATTATCGAATTTATATATATTGTGATGCATGGGAAGTATTTTATTTTATATTGTACATGCATGGGAAGGCCGTGGTGATTGGCCGGGTTTTAAAAAAATACGTATTGTACATGCATGGGAAGGTCGTAGTGATCGACCGGGTTTAAAAAAATGTATATTGTATATTATATTTGCGTTTCGTGGATATTGTTATGTTTTGTTGATATTGATGTTTCTAAATTTTGTATGATTAATATAGTAAGAACAATATGTATTTTTGACTCGTTTAATTCGATTTAGTATCAAAGAGAGAGTTTGATACTAAAGTTTGAATTGTTTTCGTTTAAAATACGTACCTTAGACCCCTTTGGAATTTAGTATCAAATAGAGAATTTCATACTAAATTTTGAAATTGTCCCATTTTTGGACAGTTTGAGAATTTGGGTGTAGTATGGTTATGTCTTATGCGTATGTGCTATGTTGACTTTGAAATTAGGTTTATGCATCTTTATTTTGTTCTCAGGTGCACTAAAATATATGTGTACTTAGAGAACTAAGAGGAGATGCTGCCAAAGTGTTTGAAGTCAACAAAAATACATATTTTAAGATAATACATACTACTAACATTCTTGAATGGGATAGAAGTATTACCAATAATTCAAATTACTCTTCTTCCTCGTAATGATGTCGAAATTCGCCACCCACATTCTTTCCCTTTCACTCTAGAACGATCAATCATTCTATCTAGTATCACAAATAATTAACACCCTATATTATAGGATGGATATTACTGATCGTAGTTGGATGTACAAATGGCGAGGGGATGACAAATTTCTTTCAAATAGATTCGTGAAAGGGGTGGAGAGTTTTATCGAGTTTGCACTCATGCATGATTCTACAGAGAGGGATGGTGCTAAGTTGAAATGTCCTTGAAAACAAATTAAGTGTAGGAATCGTAGTTACTATGATATAAATGACATCAAATATCACCTATGTGCCAAAGGGTTCGTTCCCGATTATCATATTTGGACTCATCACGGGGAAACAGTAGATCTTGTGTCACCGTGTTCTAATTTTGAAGCCGTGGGATCATCTTCCATTATTCCTGAAGACTCACCAAATGTGTACATAAATATGGTGCAACATGCTGCCGGACCTGATTTCGAGATGAATGATGATGCAAAAGAACCGCCTAATCCGGAGGCGCATAAGTTTTTCGATATGTTGGAAGCTGCAAACAGTCTCTGTATCCAGGTTGTGGAAAACACAACCAACTCTCTTTTGTTTCTCGCCTTATGAATTTAAAGTCAGAAAATGACATTTCTTAGAAGTGTTATGATCAATTCATTGATCTAGTCAAAGAGATTGTACTTAAAGACAATAAAGTTGTAGATAATTTTTATGAAAGTAAGCAACTGTTGAGGGGTATGGGCTTACCTGTGGAGAAGTTAGATTGCTGCAAGAATAACTGCATGATCTACTGGAAGGATGATTAAGAACTCGATAGTTGCAAGTCCTATAAAGCCCAGGTTCAAACCTGCAAAGCAGGGAAGCACAAAACGACGTAAGTCTAAATTAGTTGCATACAAGAAGATGTACTACTTTCCATTGACTCCCCTTTTGCAAAGATTGTACGCATCTCCGGTTACAGTGAAAGATATGTGGTGGCATGCTGAACACGTAGTCGAAGATGGTGTCATGCGTCAGCCGTCAGATTTAGAGGCTTGTAAATATTTTGATCAAACTCATCCAGAGTTCGCCGTCGAAGCTCGAAACGTCAGATTGGGTCTATGCACAGATGGATTTCAACATTTTGGTAGTTTTGGATCGCAACATTCATCGTGTCCAGTAATAGTCACACTATATAACTTGCCACCCTAGATGTGTATGAAAGATTAGTATATGTTTCTAAGTTTTCTTATTCCAGGCCCTAAAAACCCTAAGGACAAGTTGGATGTTTTTCTACAACCTCTAATTGCAGAGTTGAAACAGATGTGAACGGATGTTGCTGACTCTTATGATGTGTCCAAGAAGAACAATCCCAAGTTGTGGGCAGCCCTTAAGTGGACAATTAGTGATTTTCCCGCATACTCCATGTTGTCGGGTTGGAGTACGGCCGGTTGAACTGGTTATCCATATTGCATGGAGAGATCTGATGCATTTACTCTAAAGTGTAGTGGAAAATAATCTTGGTTTGATAACCACTGTAAGTTTGTAGAATGTGATCATCACTTTTGAAAATAAAAAAAAACTTTCGAAACAATAAGAAGGTTAATGCTCCCCCGTCAAACATTCATTCAGGAGTAGAGATATTGGCTGAGATAGATAGAGTTGGGCTTCTGAAGGTCACTGAGCTAGAAGCAGAACGTGTTAATACTCAAATCGCAAATACGAGTGGTTGGAAGAAAATAAGTATTTTCTAGGATCTTCCATGCTTGAGCACAAATTTATTTCATCGTAATTCAGATGTTATGCACATTGAGAAGAATGTGTTCGATAATGTGTTCACACATTGATGAATATGAAGACAAAAGATATGTCGAAATTAAGAGATGAGTTGAACGACTATTATTTTTGTCCATCGCTTCAAGCTGATGACTCGGGAAAGTATCCCAAAACTTCTTACACACTCGATAAAAAGTCAAAAATTGCTTTGTGTGAGCGAGTTAAGACTCTTAAGTTTCCAGATGGGTACGCTTTGAATTTGGGACGCTGCGTCCATATGAAAGGATTAAGATTATATGGTATGAAGAGTCGTGATTGTCATGTGTTTATGTAATAATTAACTCCAATTGCTTTTCAAGAACTACTCCCCAATCCAGTTTGGAAAGCTCTAACAGAGTTGACTTTGTTCTTCAAAGACTTGGTTGCAAGAGATATAGACACTTGTGATATGGCTCATTTAGAAAAAAATATTCCTTTGATCTTGTGCTAACTTTAGAAGATCATTCCTCTGAGTTTTTCAACTCAATGGAGCATTTGTCGATCCACTTACCATATGAGGCAATAATTGCTGGCCTAGTGCAGTATAGGTGGATGTATCCTTTCAAAAGATATCTTCGTAAACTTAAAAACAGTATGAGGAACAAATCAAGTGTCGAGGGCTCGATAGAATATGCTTATCTAATTGAAGAGTCGTCAACTTTTAGTCGTACTACATTGAAGATCAAGTCTCCACTAGAAGAACAAACTTGAAGCGTAATGAAGATGTTCAGAATAATGGACCCAAGTTTAGTATTGCCTGTATCCGAGTTTGAGGCAAGACATGGTCGATTGGTTGGCAGCTTGTAATATTAAGGCGAGATCAACAATAAATTTCTTCGAAGAACGAACGCGTGAACAATCGTTTCAAGAGGATGTTGCTGAAATGCATGGTGCAATCTAGTTGGAGGATGTTGATTTCCAACATAATGATCCACTTAATGATGACATCGATGAACTTGTCGATGATGCCGATACCGAACTTATCGATGATACCGATGCCGAACTTGTCGATGATACTGAAAATGAGTTTAGAAGTAAAGAAGAGACAAATGATGATGATTAGTTTGTAATTTGTGTCGGTTAAGATTATAACATTATATAATTAATTAACATTTAAAAAATAATATGATGTTTTAATTTAAATTATTTTTAATTTAATTTCAACAATGTGTTCAAGGTCGTTTAGATGTTTAGAGGGAGGGGGAAGAGCACTGCTAAAGTTGTTCATTCAGGGTCTGGTCCTCAGGTTCTGATTTGATCGACCATTTGGATGACGTGGATTTGGATGGACCCAAGATTGTACAAAATAACCATCCTATTTATGACGAGTCTTGTTGACTTTCTGGAGGCATCCTTGTTTATATCGTCGGTCGGAGGTAATTATTAATATTTAATTGGTTTTATTAATAATTATATCATTATGAATTGTAAGCAACTTCTAAAAAATGTTTATTTTAATTTATAAATTTTTAGAGTGCGGAGTAGATCTTCAGATTTACCTGCGATTCTTAGACGGATCCACGAGGCTCGTGTGCACCCAAATGGATGGATGTATGTGCATATTCCTTACTATCATCGTGACACATGTTGGCCTCGGTTCCAGGTATTTACATTAAATAGAAACTTAATTTATTGCGTTAAATATGTTTACGTTTGTGTAACTAATTACTTGTTTTATGTTGTCTTAAATATGATTTATTGCAGAGTTTATGTTATTGGGACCAACGTCAATATTCTGATGATTTTATGCGCCAAACTTTTTACGTGTCGATGTCTTCTGCTTTATCTAGCCGTCTTAATAAGTGGCGGCAGCTGTACGATGCCAGGGTAGTCATATCGGCTATTGTCGACGAGCAGACCTGGAGGGCTTGGCAGGAGGCGTGGGCAAGGCTAAAGGAGGTTGAGAGATCATGGAGGGCTAGCAAGAACAGGATGAGCGAGTTAGAGGATCCTGGTACTAGGATATCTAAGCAAAGAGGCAAGTCTCGGGGGGCGAATCACATACGAGATAACATCGTAAGTTATATATATATATATATATATATATATATATATATATATATATATATATATATATATATGTTTACAAATTTATAATTCAAATAATATATATGTGTGATAAAATAATAAATTAATTATTATAGCGAGAGGATAATGAGTCGAACTAATTGGTCTTTCAAAATTGATTTGAGTTAAACAATGTGTGTCTACTTTTAAAAGGTTTTACGTTTTGAAAGCAAGTTCGCCAGCAAGAGAACGAGGTCACTGTAGACTGGCAAGTTAAACCAAGTCGAATTGTTAAGGAGTGAAAATACGAGGTTGAAGATGCTTATTATATCGAACTTCACAAATTCTAGTTCTAAACACACAATCAAAAAGAGGTTTTTGATTATTTTAAGCAAATTATAATTAAAATTTAAAATCTTGCAAGGAGAGTGTCAATCTCTATGCAAGAACGTAACTTAACGTTTATAAAACTTAACAGCGAATCTTCAAAATGAAATTGAAAACTATTTAAAAACTTAACAAGAGGACTTAACTAAGAATTATCATTCAAGCATCTTATCGAACACCTGTAATGCATTAACAAATCCTACTTCTAAAAAGAACAATTACCAATCCAATAACTATAGAAAAGCAAGAATATTGAATCAACCGAATTATCCAACACAAAGCCTAAACATGCAAACAACGTCAAATAACCTCATTCAACAAGGGATTCAAAGCAAACCAAATCGTTCCAACACCAAATATACAAACAAGAAATATTTAACCAATAGATTAACAACTATAAAAAGACAATAGAGTTTAAGATGATACTATTTTGAAACAAACGAAAGATTGTCTTGAAGGATGAATGTTATACTACCTCCAGCGATTCCGAAGATATTATCTTCTATGATACGAACCTGGAAGTTTGTCACGAACTCCGAGTTGCTGCGTTCTTCGGGAATGAACGGTAAGCTAACAAAACCCGATCTTTCTCTCGTATAGAAATTACCGTGAGGGCTCTAGTATTAGGTCACATCTGGATGATCATTTGGTTGAGGTTCCTTGTCCTTTTTGAAGTCTACCAACCCCCATGCTCGCCTGCATAACTGAAGGATCTTTGAAAATCGATTTTGTAATGCTCGCGTCCGACCGGATGGTCTGAAGCATCCGACCGGGTGGGGTTTTTGTCAGCCAACCCGGCTGGATTCTTGATCTATCCGACCGAATGTGAATCCAGTGGGTCAATCGGGTTGGGTCATCCGACCGGGTGTGATTTCAGCAGGCCAATCCAGTCGGATGTCAGATCCATCTGACCGGATTAATGTCCTTATAATTATAGCTACTTCTTGGCGTTGACTTTTCTTGTTCTTGTCTTTCGATTCTCATAACGACTTAGGAGCTCTATCCTCTTGAACTCCCAGGATCGTCCAGTGCTCTACCTGGATGAGAAAATACAAAAGTCATCTCAAAATAACCAATTATCGACCGAAAACTCGAAAAGTTAAGTAAAAAGTTGTAAAATGCAAAATTATGCAAAATAATCTAATCTCAACCCGAAAAAGATAACAGAACGACTCAAACAAGACTCGAAACATATAAAAAACTCATAAAAAATAGAAAAAAAATTAAAATACATTTTCGACAGACATGGAAGCCGTCGGTAAAATTAAATATATTTTATTTACCGACGGGCAGTGAAGCCGTTGGTATTATATATATATATTTTGATTTATATAATTTATTACCGATGGGCATAATAGTCCGTTGGCAATCCAAAAACAAAATAGGAATGCTGACGATAGCTTATCAGCGGCAGGTTCTGTTCGAAAGCCGTCGGCACTTGCCGACGGGCCAAGAAATCTGTCGATAAGTGAAATTACCGACAAAGATTTCACCGATGGCATTTGATGTGGACCAAAATGTCCGTACGTGATATTATTTATTTAATGAGGTTATTTGTGATAAGCGACCTCATTTCTAGGAGAGGGTGTTCCTCCTGGAAGATGGGCGAGCTGTATTGTTTCCTTAGAAAGTGAGCGAGCTGGTTTGTGTAGAGTAGCGACCTGTAGTATGGGGATGAGTTCTCATATAGGGTCGTGACCTCTTGTGTTTTGAGGTGTATACTTGAGCTCGAGTGTGGGTTTTATGAATGTTAAGCCCGTGGGCTTAAGGCGATTGTGTTATGTGGCTTTCGGTGGGCTGTATAAAGGGCCCAGGCCTGTTGTGAAGAGGTTTATTGTATATGAGAACTTAACATGTGGAGAGAGTCCTAATTGAGAGTCGGTTGTGTAGTTGTATTGTGAATGGAATTATGGTTATAGATGGTAACCTTAGATTGAGGGATATCTCCCATATCTTTATATAAAGGGGCGAGTGCCTCTCATTATTTTCTTAAGTCGATATATCATTATATTACATTATTGTTGAAAAGAGAAGTGTTGAGTGTTTTTCGCTTATTAACTTAAGCGTCGGAGGGCCTTAACGGGCTCGAAATCTGGCCCGTTCGAGGCATTATTTTGCAGGATTGGCGAGGTCACTTGGAGGATAATTGAAGGCTTCGAAGTTCGCAGTAACGTATTTGGAAGCAGTGTCAGGTCGCTGATCTCTTTTGAGGTTAGTACCCCCTTTATTTGGTAGCCCAACTTTTTGGACTTATCAAATTGGCGCCGTCTATGGGAAAGAGGGACATCGAGTCCTTGAGCAAAAGGCGTGAGAGATTTCATAAACAAAACATGAAGGATAGCAACATAATTCCGAGGACATTACACTATAGTTCTCTGTCAAACAAAAAGAAGAAGAAGAATAGATTGGCGGACATTAACGAACAAGACGTGGCGAGGGATGGACAAACGCCTCCTCAGGTGGATCCGGTTGTTCAAGGCACTGGTAACAAACCACCGCCTTCTCCCAAGAAGCGTGAGGGAAAAGGGGTGGCGGAGGACGTAGAGATAAGAACACCGGAGGTGGAGGCGGAAAAAGCGATTCATATAGAGGCGAAAGACGGGGAAGATTTATTGAAGGATAGGCCCTGTCAGAGTAAAAAGGGGTTTTGGATGGACTTATGGATTTCGTGCCTCTAGAGAAACAGGACGAGTTACGCAGGTACCTAGCGAGCGAGCTGAGTACTGGGAATGAAAAAGGTGGTAGATCCCATAGCGAGAAAGAGGAGGAGTCGGCGGTTAGAAAAGTAGAGCGAGGTGAGAAATCTATGTCGAAAAGACTGTCTCGTAAGAGAGGATGGAGTACGCGGAGAAAGAGGATGCTTCTAGTTCCACCTCATCCATAGATTCTCATGTTCGCAAGCGAAGAGCGAAAGGAGTGAAAGTAAGGCGAGGTCGTTATAGGCGAAAAAGTCGCCGGCACAGTAAATATAATAGTGAAAGCGAGACTCCGACCTCCGACACGGGTAGTGAGTCTCAAGAGAAAACCAAGAAGAGCGGTAATGTGTTTAAGGAGGGAAAGGGGGAAAGCGAGATGGGGCCGCATAATAAGGCCTTTAGAGATTTGCAAGAGGCTATGTTGAAATTAGAAAGGCGAATGGATGGGGAGAAATTTGATGGAGACGAAGGACATCCCTTTTCAGAAGATATGACGCACACGGTAATGCCTAAGAGTTATAAGGCCTTGGAATTTCAATATCGAGGAGTGACGGATCAAGTCGAGCATCTACAGCTCTTTGAGAATGCAAGGTTGTTTCATAGTTATACGGATGCCGTGGCATGTCGAGCCTTTGTGTCGACCTTGAGGGGGATCGCACAAAATTTGTTCTACCAGCTCCCGCGGGGAAAAATTACTAGTTATCAGGTATTGCGGGCTGCTTTTTTGAAACAGTTTTCTAGTGTTAGGCAGAGTGCGAATACAGCGCAGTCACTCTTTACTATGGTACAACGACTTAACGAAACATTGAAGCAGTATATTAATAGATTTACCAGCGCTACTCTAGAGGTGCCCGCTGCCACTGATGAGATGAAGGCCAGAGCCTTACATCAGGGACTAATAAGGGAGGACTTGCGCAAGTCGCTAGTCAAAAAAGAAGCGCGAACTTACGATGAGGTGTTAGCGAGGTGTAATAAGTATGTACAAGTGGAAGAGGATGAGGATGAGCATCGAGCACGTTTTAGCAGGGAGATTGTAGATAGGGCTGACAGCGGGCCTCGAAGAGAATTATGAAGAGAACCAAGAAGGGTAGTGCGTGGACTCCTGAGCACGAGCTCTTGGATTAGTAAAAGGTCAGAAGAGAGTATGCGAGATTGGAGAGAAGAGGATTTCACACCACTAGCGTATTCGCAAGCTAGAGTGTTCGGTATTATAAAGCGTTTGGTACCTGATGCTATAAGATGGCCAGAAGATCGCATACCTATCCCTACTCACCCCAGAACTACCTCCTTCTGCTTATTTCACAACAATTACGGGCATTTCACCGAAAAGTGCAGACACCTAAAGGAGGAGATAGAGAGATTCATAAAGGCGAGGCATTTGAAGGAGGTGATCTATAAAGAGAGAGAACCGAAGGAGCAGGGGCGGGCGCTACCTCCACCACCACCACAAGAGGGTCCGCCCCAACATCAGGTCGCAAGACCGAGGCAACAAGGAAATCAGGGACACGATGGCCCACGAGGGAATAGAAGAAAGATAAACATGATTTTGGAAGGACCAACGGATGGTGATTCCAATAATGCGCATAAAAGGCACATTAAGTCAGCTCGTTCAGGAACGTGGGAGGTTGCTAGTGTGAGTCGCCAATCATAGGTTGTAGGGCCAATTATTTCCTTTGGCCCCAGTGGTCGACATGGGCTTCAGGAGGATCATAATGACGCATTGGTGATTGAGGCTGAAATTACAGGGTACGAGGTTGGTAGAATTTTTGTGGATAATGGAAGCTCGGTGAATATTATATATACAGACTGTCTGAAACAGATGGAGATAAAAAAAAGGGTGCGGTCTGTAAATACGTCCATATATGCATTCAATGGGGCACAGGTGAATACTGAAGGCGAGATGACGCTCTAGGTGGTACTGGGAAAAGATGAAGTACGAGTGGAGAAGAGTTTAAAGTTCTTGATCATTCGTGGAAGGTTGGCCTATAATGCCATATTAGTTCGACCTGCCCTTAACACGTTTCAGGCGGTAACATCAACTTATCACATGAGCATCAAGTATCCGGTGGGTGACAAAGTAGGAGAAGTCATCGCACAACAGCAGGTTGCACGATCGTGTTATCAGCTGGCAGTCAGAAAAGGGTTGATGGAGAAAAAATGCGAGAGGGGTGATGATCAACCGGAAGGAGTGCTTAATGCAAAGAAATTGAAAGAGCAGTAGAACTCTGTCCACTCGAATGAAGAATTGATGGAGATGTCCTTAGAAGAAGACCGCCCAGAGTATACTACGAGGGTAGGGACCCTAATACCTGATACATTAAAAGACGAGCTAATCAAGTTGTTGAGAGAGTTTAGGGATGTATTCGCGTTTGGGGATGGAGAATTGACAGGGGTGTCCCCGGAGGTCGCACAACATAACTTAAATACGGATCCGGAAGCGAGGTCGTTGAAACAGAAGAGGAGGCATTTGGGCAAGAGCTGGATAGGGTCATTGAAGAGGAAGTGCATAAATTATTGAAGGCCGGCCATATAAGGGAGATTCGATTCCCTGAGTACTTGTCTAATGTTGTGATGGTGCCTAAGCCGGCTCAGAAGTGGAGGATGTGTGTGGATTTCCGCGACCTGAATAAAGCTTGTCCCAAGGATCATTATCCTTTACCGCGAATTGATCAGTTGGTGGATTCTACCTCGGGGTGCGAGCTGTTGAGCATGATGGATTCTTCACAAGGGTATCACCAAATAACTTTGGCAAAAGAGGATCAGCCCAAAGTGAGTTTTGTTACTTCCACATGTACTTACTGTTTTGTCTCCATGCCTTTTGGGTTGAAGAATGTAGGAGCGACCTATCAGAGGTTAGTGGATCGTATGTTTAAAGACTTGCTGGGGTCCACCATGGAGGTTTACGTCGATGACATGCTGGTTAAAAGCAAAAGAGCAGAATCTCATGTGGAGGATTTAAAGAAGACGTTTGTTATACTAAGGCAGTACAGTATGAAATTAAATCCGAAGAAGTGTGCTTTTGGCGTCCGATCTGGAAAATTTTTGGGCTATATGGTAACCGATCGAGGAATAGAAGTTAACCCGGAGAAGGTACGAGCTGTTTTGGAGATGCCACATCCTCGCACGGTGCGTGATGTTCAGGTACTCACAGGTCGGATGGCAGGTCTTAGTCGTTTTATTTCCAGGTCGGCGGAGAGAGGCGTTCCATTTTTCAGGGCGCTTCGTAAAGGGTCCATGTTTGAGTGGACAAAGGAAGCTGCGGATGCATTTGAGGAGATGAAAAAGTACTTGACAGAAATATCATTATTAACCAAGCCCATGCCGGGAGAAGACTTGATATTATATATATCTGTATGGGTGGTCGTCGTGAGTTCTGTTTTGATAAGGGAAGAAGCGGGCATGCAAAAACCTATCTATTACATTAGTAGGATGTTGCATGGGGCTGAGTTGAAGTACACCGAGCTGGAAAAGGGAGGATTTGCATTAATATGTACAGCAAGGAAGTTGAGACCCTATTTCTTGAGTCACAGGGTGAAGGTACGTACTAACCTAGCTCTCAAGCAAGTTGTAGGCAATCCCAATGTGTCGGGATGATTGGTGAAGTGGGCTATGGAGTTAAGCGAGTATGATGTGGTTTATGAACCAAGGGAAGTTATCAAAGCACAAGTGTTAGTAGATTTTCTGCAGGAGATGGCAAGACCGGCTGGTGTAGATGAGGAAGTGAAGGTGTGGACATTGTACACAGATGGTTAGACCATGGCAACGGGATCGGGGCTAGGTATTGTGTTAATCAGCCCAGGAGGGGAGAATTTGGAGTTCTCAATCAAGTTGGGATTTAAAGCATCCAATAATGAAACAGAGTATGAGACTGTGTTGCAAGGTTTTAAGATGGCAAGCGACCTGGGAGCACGAAAGTTGTGGGCGTACACCGACTCCCAGTTGGTGGCTTGTCAGTTTGGTGGATCTTTTGAGGCTAAGGAAGAGCGGATGGCGGTGTATTTGCGGAGATTGCGTGAAGAGGTAGCTCCTTTTGACGAGTTCAAACTAGAACATTTACCACGAGCTGAGAATACCTGTGCCGATCAGCTCGCTCGAATAGCAGGAGCCTTGGGGACTTGTGGTACTCGGACAATTACGTTGATGGAGTTGGAGCATAGTAGTGTGGAGAAGGGAAAGGAGGTTATGGAGATTGATGAGAGAGACTATTGGCGTACACCTATTTGGGATGTTTTGGTCAAGGCCAAAGAAGGCACAGAGAGAATGACGACAAAGGAAGCTCGAGTCGCATCTCGCTTTTGCATAATCAATGGAGAATTATATAAAAGGTCACGTTTCGGACCCTTCTTGAAGTGTCTAGCAACAGATCGGGGGCAGAAGTGTTGAGAGAAATTCATGAAGGGTATTGTGGCGACCATGCGAAAGGGAAGACATTGATGAATATAACATTGTGGGCTGGTTTCTTTTGGTCCGGGATGAAAACTATGGCTAGCGAGCTGGTTCGAAAATGTATGGAGTGTCAAATGCATGCTCCGGTCATCCACATACCTGCTGAGGAGATGACGGTAATGAGCTCGCCGTGCCCATTCGCACAATGGGGTATTGATATTGTGGGTCCGTTTCTGAAAACCTCAAGTAACAAAGAGCATTTAGTGGTGGCGATAGATTATTTTACGAAGTGGGTGGAGGCCGAGGCAGTTACTGGGATAAGCGAGCAGCACATAATGGATTCTATTTTTGATAATATATTTTGCAGGTTCGGAGTACCTCGAGTGTTAGTGTCGGACAATGGAACTCAATTTAATGGCCGAAAAATTCAAAAGTGGTGCAAAGAGATGGGAATGAGGCAACGATTTGCTTCTGTGGCGCACCCGCAGACCAATGGCCAAGTGGAGGTCACTAATCGAATAATTGTACAGGGACTTAAGCTCCGTTTGAAGAAGACAGGAGGGCTTTGGGAAGAAGAGCTCGCGTCGGTCTTATGGGCATATCGAACGACTCCCCGATCTACCACGGGGGAATCGCCGTTTAGTTTGGTTTATGGAATGGACGCAGTCATTTCCGCAGAGATAGTTTGAGGTTCGCAACGCTTGACAGCATTTAATGTAGAAGAGAATAAAAGATTGGCTCGAGGGACGATTGAGACTATTGATGAAATAAGAGAAAAAGCTGCAGTTCGTGTCGAGCATTATAAACAGAGAGTACAAACTTCTTTCAATAAGCGGGTTAAACAACGCTATTTTCAGGTCGGCGATCTGGTGTGGAAGAGAGCTGATGCGTTGAAGATGACCAAAAAATTGGAACCGAATTGGCTGGGGCCATTTAAGGTGAAAAAGGTATTAAGAGGAGGAGCATATACACTGGAGGATGTAGATGGGAAAGTCTTGCCATGTAGCTGGAACATGGGCCATTTAAAAAGTATTATGCGTAGAGGCTGGGTTGCGGGAGGAGGTAACTCTGGACCGGAGGGCACTCCTCCCGCAGAGAGTTAGTATGAAAGAGAGGCGAAGACTTTGTGTTTTGATATGATGTGTTGTGTGGCATGTTTTTTATGGTGGGAGAAGGTAACTCTGGACAGGAGGGCACTTCTCCCGGCCAGGCGAGCTAGTGGAAAGTATGATTTTGTGATGTATGTTGTGTCTTTGTGGCAGGAGAAGGTAACTCTGGACCGGAGGTCACTTCTCCCGCCAGGCGAGCTAGTGGAAAGTATGATTGTGATGTATGTGTGTCTTTTTGTGGCAGAAGGTAACTCTGGACCGGAGGGCACTTCTCCCGCTAAAAGTCTGGGGTATTGAGTACTAAGATGAACAAAGTTTTGCGAGCTTTTCTGTTCTTTATGATCGAATGGTTGTGATATTTGATTTCCTTATTTTCTGATTAAGTGTGCTTATGTGAGCTAACATGTGTGAAGTACTGATTGATTGTGTTGTTTATGGTTTGTTGGAGACCTAATGATCTCAGAATGGAATGTGGGGTTGTCTGTGACCTATTTTTTGGGCCAATTTATGCTTGATTGTAGGGCGAGCTTTTGTTGCAAAATTATACATGGGAAGTTGAAACAGCTATACAGATAATAAAATATAAAGTAGTAGCAAGAGCATAAATTGTTTGTACAAGTTTTGAGCAGATAAGTGATAAAATTTCAAGCGATATCCTCAGAAGGCAAGGTCGCAGCAGGAGGATCTGTGGCGGTTGATTCATGAGGATTGGTGGTAATTGTTTCTGGCTCAGGGAGTAGGTCGTCTAGAGGCGTCTCCAGCTCAGCATGTACCCCTGCGGACAGAGCAGCTCGGCTTTGACAGTATAACCACCACTTTGCGTAGATTGACTGTGTCCAGTCGCCTTTATAGCAGCTAAAAGGTGTTAACCTGTCGACGAGGGCCTTGACGTTGGGGGTGTAGGTGATGTTTAGTGCAGCGACCTCCTCCTTTATCATATCAGCCGCCATGGAGAGCCATTCAACAGCACCGCCGGCTATCACCCCAAAATAGATAGAAGATTTCTCGTAGGCCTCCACCAGCTCCTGCCGGTAGGCGTCAATGAACTTCCTACCAGTTTCACTAGTGAGGAAAGTTCGCCGACCTTCAGAGATGCCTTCCTCGCGGGCTGTTTCCACTTGAGCTTGGAGCTCTTGAATCTGCAGTTCAGCCTGTTTTTGTGCACCTTTGAGCTCCTCAGCCTGTTTCTGGGCATCCTTCAGCTTATTATCCTTGCGAGCCGACTCATCCTTCAGACTGTTTACCTGTCTCTGCAAGATGGTTATTTTTTCCTCGCGGGTTTTCAACAGCTTGTATGCACCATCCAATATTTTCCTTGAGAGCTGCCGGGTTTGTTGTTCGGTTTATGTGGTCAGCTCGTCGCACGTCTTTTGTAGTTCGCCCTCTGCTGAACGAGCTATTAATTCTTTGGCGAGCTTGGAGAATAGGTGACTCAGCTGCATAAGGTTACTTTATAAGTATTCATAAGAGCTAAACATGATCAGAGGGGATGGTTCTTTAGAATATACCTGCTTGGTCGTCTGCTCGCTGAGAAGGGTTTGTATGTCTGCCTCTCTTTCGCACTTCGCCAGCACCTTGCCTAGATCTGATCCAGCGGAAGTCGTCGCAGGACCTTTCTGAAGGCGACGATGCTTTTGTTCTGGCGTTCTTGGGCTTTTCGCTGTTGGGCTCTCTGGTATGGGTTAGAGAGGTCGTTTGCCCTTGTTGATGGATCGCCTCACTAGTTGCATCTCGTCTTCGTCGACAGCTGCACTGGAGGCCTGTTGTGGCGTTTTGTCCGCGACGGCAGGAGGGACAGGTTGAGTAGTGGGCTGTGAGGCGGATGGTTTCTTGGTTGCCTCGGCGCGAGCTGCGGTGCAAGTGTTGATAAAGGCAACTGTAACAAACAGAAAGGTATTATTGTTCGGATTTTTGCAGTTTGAGATGCAGTACAATTGTAAGACCTAAAACACCTACCAAAGTCTGATTCGGTGATGGCAAGGTCTGGTGCGACGGGGCGAGAGTTAATACCCACGTAGCGGAACATGTCGGATCGACTAGTGAGATGCACCACATCGAAAGGGCGTTTGCTCCATTCCGCGAGCTGATCGGAATATTTTTTGTACAGACGAGGGCATTCTTTGAAGGTAGGCGGTACATTTGGGCTCTGGTTTGGGCTTGAAGCTCCGACCAATTGACGTTGCCCTCTGGCTCGTCACGAAGGCCTTGCCTTTTTTCTATGATAAAGGGGTTTTCGATGGGGTCAGAATCAGAAGAAAGGGTTGAGTTTTGTGAGTTATTGTTTGGAGACGCTAATTTCATCACAAGTTGAACACATTCAGGGGAGGGAATAACACAGAATGAATATATCTCAGCAAACACAATTATAGACCCAACAGTGTAATTATATTATTATAAAGAAGGGATCTGGGGACTTACACATTTTTTGACGAGCTGCAGGTTGTTGATAAGTGATGAACTGTTGGCAGATCCTTGAGCGATTGATGGTTAAAAGGCTTTTGTACAGTGTGTAAATGGCGATTTTTGTGATTGAAATAGCGAGTGAAGAAGATGAAAAGGTTTTATATTGGGAAGCGGAAAACTGATGGGACAGATTGGAGCGGGCATTAATAGGGCTTATTCGAGGAATGTTTTGGGCCTTTTATTTTGGGCCCACTATATTTATTATACTCCGAGAAAGTATCGGAGCGACACGTACCCGACACTGTGTCAGGCTGCATTTAATGAAGTTTAAATGAGGATTGGATGTAAAGGAGAAAGCATGGTTTGACTTTTGTGGTTGATTATGATTACGTTATGAGGAATTATTTGAGCCAGGTTGTGATTTCAGGTCGGAAAATAACAGTAATATGATGTCAGGTCGTTCTTGGGGATTTACTCTGGGGACTTGTAGGTCGTCTCTTACAGGATGATGATTCCATCTCAAAATGAATGGGTTCTGTGAAGAAACATTCACAGGTCGCCGGTACATTTGGTAATTTGTAGTGGCGAGGTGGATATTATTGTTCGAATTGTGATTCTGAAGTGTGGATTGGTAAAGTGAGGTTGTGATTTATTCGTGTTTATATTTGATTGTTGTTTATTGTGCTCTTTGATTATGTTTTTACATGTCCTACCTGATTTCGTGCCTTAATCAGCTAGAACATGGGGGACTAGTTGATGTGGACCAAAATGTCCGTACGTGATATTATTTATTTAATGAGGTTATTTGTGATAAGCGACCTCATTTCTAGGAGAGGGTGTTCCTCCTGGAAGATGGGCGAGCTGTATTGTGTCCTTAGAAAGTGAGCGAGCTGGTTTGTGTAGAGTAGCGACTTGTAGTATGGGGATGAGTTCTCATATAGGGTCGTGACCTCTTGTGTTTTGAGGTGTATACTTGAGCTCGGGTGTGGGTTTTATGAATGTTAAGCCCGTGGGCTTAAGGCGATTGTGTTATGTGGCTTTCGGTGGGCTGTATAAAGGGCCCAGGCCTGTTGTGAAGAGGTTTATTGTATATGAGAACTTAACATGTGGAGAGAGTCCTAATTGAGAGTCGGTTGTGTAGTTGTATTGTGAATGGAATTATGGTTATAGATGGTAACCTTAGATTGAGGGATATCTCCCATATCTTTATATAAAGGGACGAGTGCCTCTCATTATTTTCTTAAGTCGATATATCATTATATTACATTATTGTTGAAAAGAGAAGTATTGAGTGTTTTTCGCTTATTAACTTAAGCGTCGGAGGGCCTTAACGGGCTCGAAATCCGGCCCGTTCGAGGCTTTGTTTTGCAGGATTGGCGAGGTCACTTGGAGTATAATTGAAGGCTTTGATGTTCGCGGTGACGTAATTGGAAGCAGTGTCAGGTCGCTGATCTCTTTTGAGGTTAGTACCCCTTTTATTTGGTAGCCCAACCTTTTGGACTTATCATCATTGATCTGTTGGTAAGTCGTCGATAAGTAATTTCCCGACGGATTATCGACGGATATAGTCGTCGGTAATGCCGATTTGTTTGTAGTGTTACTTCATTTGAGGTTAATCAGTGTTTTAATTGTTAGCGGAAGAAATTGTAATAGCTCCAATATTCTTTGTACACTGAGTTAGAAAAGAAAGTTGATGTTTTTGAGTATACGTGCATATATGATTCTCACAAGTCCCGTTTCTAGACTAATTGAGAGTCAAGTAGTGTTTTGAAAATCAGACCGAACCGACCGGTCCGACGGAGAAAACTTATTTTCTTGTCGTAAGGGGATAGTCATAAATGAAATAGTACGGAGGTGATATTTATCCCACGAACAGTAACCACGAGCATTTCTAATTTTTCCCTAGGGCTCATCAGCTATTTTAACTACTAGCAGATGACCCGCGCTACGCTGTGGCCGTTTGCAAATTTGCAATCAAACGATTGAAATTTTGTAGTCACAGTAATGGCGTCCTATGAAATGATAAACAAATTAGATTTCAAGATCAAAATCAGTGAAAATCATTATGAAGTTTATACATCAAAAATGCATGCATGAAAAATGTGAACGTACTTAAGTGAGAACTTGTTGAAATATACTGCGATAATCTGTTATCTCCCATAGTGATATTAGGTCGATCACTAACTAAAAGCAAGCAAAAAAGGTGAAAGTCAGGCGAATAGAAATAAGATTGAGTGAATATAACTCCTAATCTGAAAATAAACAACAGGAAATTTATATCATTCATACCTTTGTCGTTGAATTGTGCAAGACATTGCACAACAACAGCAGACGAATGTTCAAGGTCCGTGCTTGAAGAAGGCATGGAATCGTGCGCGAAGACTTGCGAGCCCATTCCAAAAGCGTCGGTTGAGCATCGGAAAAGGTTATCTGGCAAAGTTTCGCTAGTGCCAACTGTTTGGATATTTCTTTCCTCATTCACATTAGATGACATGAACATTTCATCATAGCATATCTCTGGGATGTTAGGAGGCTAAATAGGTTGAGCATGACAGTGTGGAGTTTCCAAAATAGAAGCCCTATTCTTGCGTCTTTCAAATTTATTAGATTTTAAAATATTATATCTTTCGAATCTATTCTTTTTCGACTGTTTCGAATAGATCACTATGAACCATTAGAAGATAATGTTTCCTTTTTCTACCCATCGAACGAACGAACCAAACAAAAAAAAAAACAAAACGACTTGAATATAAAAAGATGCAAATATAACAGCAAAGAAAACAAAACAATAGAACTTTCAATTTGCACAACTAAAAGTCAATGGATCATAGAAAAAAGTGAGACATGATCAAAGAGCAAACATACTGAACGCACAAATTTTCTAATACTACCTTCCTTGTTGCAGATCCAGGCTCCATAGTTGTATGATCTCACTGCACACCGATTCTGAAAAAATAAGTAGAAAGTAAATGACAGTCGAAGAAGGAAGAAAACCTCTATGTCAATAATTGGATCTGTCGACATATACAGGAAATATTTAATCAATATTTCAGATTCACTGGAACGTGAAAATGAAGTATTTCATCCAATGTCAATGAATCCATCTTTCATGAAAGCATGAGAGTGTTACATGGTTATCACATAATATATTAATATATGTACATTAATTCCAGATACTAACACAGATTAAAAAGAAAAAAGAAATCAGCCGCACACGATAGTAATAAACGCATATACATCCTACGAAATAATCATTTTATTCAGGGAGAAAAAAAACCTTGTCCTGAATTTAGAAGAATAAAACGATTCGGTTTTCATGCCATAAACAGATTCCAAGTTTTCTACCGCTGATAAATAAATAATCAATCATTCGTATAAAATATAACTATAATGATTTTGATCATGATGACTATAATTTTTATAATCCATTGAAGGTCGTCATGCCTTCATTAGACATATGTTAAAATCATAAGAATTAAAATGATTGTAATGATTATATCTTGACTAATATCCACCGTAAATTATATCTCTCACAATGATTGTAATTAATTATTGCATTATAAATTGATTTTCTAATAATTGGATTTTGCCACAATCAAGCCCCGAGAAAGATTTCCTTTCTAACTATGCGTTTGTTGTAGACATGAGCATATAACATTTAAAAACTTAGTCTATAGGCAATCACGTTCAACTATCACCACATTCAATACCACTGGTTAGGGATATTTCCATTCATCAAATAGAGTACAACAATCTTTTACATAACATAAAGAAAACAACCCACCATCACTGAACTTGGTCTCCACAAAAAAAAATTAAACACAAACAACCAATGACAAATCACATTTATTGAACCAAAAATTGTAATAACTTCAAATAGATACTCTGATTTCTTATGCATATTTCAGAGTTTCACTTGACATTTTAAAAAAACCCTAAATTACCAAAAATATAATTATTATTGTTGAGGAACCCTAATAATTGAGTGGCAATCACGTACGGCTATTGCCACACAAAATACCACTGGTTAGGGCTATTTCCATTCATCAAATAGAGTACAACAATTTTTTTCAAATATATACTCTAATTTCTCATGCATTTTTCAGAGTTTCATTTGACATTAAAAAAATGCCCCTAAATTACCAAAGGTAAAATTATTATTGTTGAGGAACCCTAATAACTGAGTGTTGGAGCTAAAAAATTCAGCAAAGACCAAGGATTCATACCTCAGCAGTGGGTGCGTAGGCTCCACCTGTTCCGAATGCTACGTATAACTACAACAAAGAGCGATGAAAACACTGAGCACACATTGTTTCATATAACAATAGCAGTGATCATTATCAAAGGAACCCAAACTTTTGTCACTCAATTATACATTCACACATGATATTAATAAAGGAACCCAATGGGAAAAAAGTTTCTCCAAACCTATCAGAATAAAACCGACAATAAATAAACAGAGCAAATGCGTGCAGTCATATACAACTGCACTCGAAATCGAAACGAAAGAGATAAATATTTGAAACTGAAGGTAAATTTCAAACACAAATGTACAAATGAACTGCAAAAATCCAAATTACGATGGAGATTCAATAAAGAGCAAAGAGCTAATTAAATGAAAATCTGTATCCATTTTTTCAAGTTTGAATAACTAAAAATAATGATCGGCACTGCATATATCGATTAAGGATTATCACGAAACCCTCACTCCTTAATAGAAAAATAAGTATATGCAGTGCCAATCATTCAAAAAAGAAGCCAAATGAGAGAGATTTGAAGCTACGAACCGTGAGAATGGTCAAACAATCCTATCTCTTATATGCAGTAGCACCGAAAATCAGAAGTGAACAAAATAGCAGCTTCCTTCTATCACCAATCGCCATCGCGTTCGGTCCTCGTCCATCGCAACAACGGTTCGTGTATCAGATCTAGTGTTGGAACAACCGCTTTCTCACAGCCGGTCGCCAACGGCAGCACACCATGGTGGTGGAGGTTTCCGGCGATGTGGTCCCTGAATTGAGTGCGCGACACAGCAGCGTATCGGTCCCAACACCAAGAATCAGGGCTTTGCCGTTGTACCCTTGCCGTCGTCCCTTTCGTCGCCGCTCGATGTCACCGGAGATCCGAACGCTGCCCCAAATTTCCAGTCATCATGCTACGCCGTCGTCAAGGTTGAGCAATTTTATTGTGCAGCTTTTGTTGATATGGTTGGACAGAATAGAAGTGTGTAGAAGATAAGGTTCGGTGGAAAAAAAATAATTTGTAGAGACCACATGTTGAGGGGAAAAAAATTCAAAGCCAAACCAAGTACCGTAAGAAAGTGAAAATAAAGTAAAACTACCAACAAAAAAGAAAAAACAAAGCACAAAAAAAAATCAAACAAATAACCCAAATATTAAGGCCCAAAACACCAACCTCCAATCAAATATTGACAAATGGCGTTCAATTGATGCTGCACATCAACCTTATTATAAAGGTATAGATGTCAATACACACTACATATACTTGATAAAATTATTTTTTTCCAAAATATGTGTAAGTATAAAATTTAATAATAAATGTAATAGATAATATATTTTTGCCAGCAATCATTATATAGTAGGTAACTACTTCAAGCTAATACAAATTTGACCGAATAATGATGATTATCTTCCCTTAATTTAATAAAGTATATGTGAAATCATAATTTTGACTTAAGCCTACTAAACAATTAATATTAACTTCCCCTTAAGATCACATACTCATTTCTCAACTATATATATAAAATATTACATATGGCAATCTTCACCATTAATCTCAATTCTATTTCACAATTAAACATCCATATACATTATAACAATAATAACCTGACTGAATATTTTGACCCCATACCAGATGTGGTAATCACTATCGAACATGGGTGCCACCCCATATTTGACACTTTAAACACCTTAATTGTCAACTACTTTATGCTCTCTTATAAATATTAATTTGGCACAATAAACATTAGTAACTTGACTAGCTAGTAACAAAAAACAAATCTCCTATGTCCAAAACATGATCAACGCCTGCTGTCTCTCAATTCTCATTCTCCTCCTCACGGCCATAACCACCACCAATGCCGCCACTGCCGCTGCCAGGCCGAACGAAATGCAACAATTCATGGGAGTCCAAAACGCGGCCCGGGCGGCGTTGAGGTTGCAACCGCTAGCGTGGGACCCGAGAATTGCGCGCTATGCCGCCTGGTATGCGAACCAGAGGCGGTTTGACTGTGCATTGGAGCACTCGAACGGGCCGTATGGGGAGAACATCTTCTGGGGGAGCGGGGATGGGTGGACGGCGGCTCAGGCGGCCGCAGCATGGGTGTCGGAGCGGCGGGGCTACAGTTACCGGTCGAATGCGTGTGCCTCCGGGCAGGAATGTGGGCATTACACTCAGATTGTGTGGCGGGGCACCACAAAAATTGGGTGCGCTAGAGTGATTTGTTATGGTGGTAAGGGTGTTTTTATGACTTGTAACTATAATCCACCTGGGAATTACATTGGAGAGAAGCCATATTGAGTTTTTTTTTACTTTTATTTTTTATATATTTATATTTTTAAATTAATTGTGAATCTAATGTTGCTATAGTTACTTTCACATTCGTAATAAGTGAAAGTGGGATGGCAACGTTATTTTTAATTTTTTAATTTTTTTTCTTGGGTACTAAGTTAAGATTTATCTATAGATGATACAAGGCCGGTAAGGAACAGCTGATTCATCATCGGCATCCAAAATATTGTTGATCGAGTAAATTCAAAATGGTGTTCTACTTATTCTTATTCGTATGTTTTATTTTAAAATGGTGTTTTATCTCCTATTTTAAATTGATTAAATTCAGACTTATTTTTCTTTCAACCGAATAGGATTTTCAATTTCATAAATAGTGTTTCATCACTTATTTTATCATACAAATGATTCTTTCCCACGTATAAAACCTAATAAATCCAAAACGATTGAGTTACCTAGAATATTGGGTACTAACCTCAAATTTGAGATCAGCAACCTGAATAACTTCCAATCTTCTTCACTGCGACCTGATAAGCCTCCGAATATTCTCCTGACCACCTAGCTGGTCCTGTAAAATAGCACCTCGGACGGGTCGGATTTCGAACCCGTCAAGATCCTCTGATACTTAAATCAAAAGCAAGTTATAATTAAAAATGCTCACACTATGTTAAAGCCAGATAAAAATAATGAGAGGTATGCACCTCCTTTTATAAAGACAAGAGAAGTATTTCCCAAGTCAAGGGTTTCCTTCTCTCATCACAATTCTATAAATACTACAACACTACAACCGACTCAGAATTAGGACTCCTCCTGTATGCTAAGTTCTCATAGATAATAAATCTCTTACCGTAATAGGCCTGGGCCCATTATTCTTTCCATACAGTCCACCAAGACCCCATAAACTACTCACATTAATCCCATGGACTTTATATTCATAAAGCCCAAGACCGAGCTCTATCACCCACCACAAACACAAGAGGTCGCGACCCTATATGAGAACTCATTCTCATACTCCAGATCGCTACTCTACCAACAAGCTCGCCCACTTCTCCAAAGAAACAACTCAGCTCGCTGACCTCCCAGAAGAGCACCCTTTCCAGGAAATGAGGTCGCTTACCACAAATACCCTCATATATCAAGTAATATCACGTATGTATATTTTGGTCCATATCAGCTAGTCCCCCATGTTCTAACTGATTGAGGTACGAAATCAGGTAGAACATGTAAAACAAAATCAAAAGAGCTCAACAACTAAAAACAACAATAATCTATACAAATATAAATAAATCACTATTCCACATTACCAAGCCGTATTTCAGAATCACACAGCTCGACAAATCGAGCTATAATACCAATCATCCCACTGTAAATTACCAAGTATACCTGTGACCTGCAAAAGTTCAGCTCACTGAGCTCGCTTCATTTAAGATAGCATGACCACCTCGCGAGGGACGACCTGCAAGTTCCCAAACCAAGTCCCCAAACTGTATATATGACGACCTGAAACCACACAACTGTTATCCTCCGACCTGAAATCATATTCGAACTCAATAATTTAAAAACGCAATCATAAACAGCCCCAAAATTCAATACACGCCTCTCTTTATCTATCCCATCCATTTTAAGTTTCATTAAATGCAGACTGGTACCGTGTCGGGCATGTGTCACTTCCTCATTTTCTCGGAGTATAATACGGTGATCCCAAAATAAAAGGCCCAAAACATTCCTAATAACCCTAATTACTTTTCCGCTCCTACCTGTCCCATCGGTTGTCCGCCGCCCAACACAAAACCCTTCATCTCTCTCATTTTCCACTCTACCCAAAACAATTCGCCATTTATGCTCTGCAACAAAGCTCTTATATTCTCCAAACTTCCAAATAATATCATTAACTCCATGACCCGTCGCCGACCACCAGGATACTAAAAAATGGGTAAGTCTCCAATTTTCCTCTTTATTAATGGATTTTAATTCGCATAAGTATCATATCTGTATATTATATCTGTTGTATTTGCTGAACTGTTGCGTTTTATGCTGTTTCTCTCCCGATGTGCTCTGATATATGATGAGAATAGTATCCCCCAATATCAATTCCCGAAACTCATCCCTCTCACCCGATTCTAACCCTAGTGAGAATCCTTATATCCTTAAGAGGAGACGCAACCAGCCCTCCTCTCCTGTCTCCGGCCCCCTTGACGAACCAGAAGGTGATGTCCTTCAGCCGAAATTAGAATCCCAAACCAAAACTACCACCAACACTCATATCCTCCCAGAATGAGTAACCTCTTCTCCCATCCCCTTAGCCCTCGCAAATATCCAAGAGGGCATCTCATTACACAAACCCACTATTCCACCTCCTTGCGAGCACTTTCTTGAAAATCCTGTGACTTTAGCTAGCTCCCTAGATGCTACCGACCTCCCTCATCCCTCTCGACTAACAAGCCAATCAAGGATAATTATTGGCTGCTCACTGAGCTAAAAGTACTGGAGGTAATTCAACAAACACTTAACCCACTTGAGACGGCTCAGATGGTTCTGCCCGACATACTTCATTTAGACCCCCTGCAATCATCGCCCAACCATATAACCTTGTTTGACGAGCTGCTTAGGAAGGGATCTAGATTCCCGCCTCATCAATTTTATATTGAAATTTCACTTTTGTACAAATTCCTCTTTTACAATTAACCCCCAACTCCATGAAATATCTAGCGGGCTATATCATACTATGTAAATATTACAACACTCAGCCCGACCCTGAACTTTTTTCATTTTTGTTTTCAAATAAAATATCAGAGCCATTCCTTTTACCTCGCTGCCCGCACTGGTAAAGCCCGCTTCTTAGTAAACCCTTCCAATAAAGTTCCTGAGTGGAAAAAGAATTTCTTCTTTATTCACAACACTGAAGACTAGCCTTTCATAACCGAGCTGCTAGACCATACCCCAAAACAATCCAATCCTCCCAGCCTTAAATATTTCCTCATTTTATACAAGAAATATTCCGACCAGCTTGCGGAGTGGAGTAAGGGCCCATTTGACGTGGTGCTGCTCACCAGCCGGTCCAAAGTTTTTAGATATGTGGGCATTTACTCTCGCCCTCGTGACCCGGATCTTGAGTTAACCAGATCAGAGTTTGTTAGGTCTCCTGTGTTAAAAAATGTTGCACCAATAATTGAACAATTACATTCCATACTAATACTACACATGATTCAGATGCCTTTTGAGATGCGTGTGTCTCCTCGAGCTCGGTAGAAATCGTGGCGCAGACCGAGCCACAACCTGAAGTCACCTCAGCACCCCCGCCTTCTATCCCTAGCGTGAATGAGATACTGAATGAAGCATTTGGGGCGAAAACGGACCCAGAAGTCGAAGACGAGTTTGAAGAGACCCAACTAGCCAAAAAGACTTCAAAGGGGAAACGACCCATCCGACCATCTGCCAAGAGACCTAACTCACCAGCTCCGAAGCGAAGGCAACTTCGCAAGACTTTTGGTGGCTCGACATCCAGCTCGCCGAACTTGGAAAAAGACTTGGCCAATTGCGAGGATGCAGCCGCCCTAAGAACACTTCTTCAAGAATGCGCCCAGACCCAGGTATATCCCCCATCTCCATTCCGACCCTCAGAACATCCAATAACAATTAAGTACTAACCCTGCACTATTTTCTTTATTTGTTTTATTATTTATTATTTTTTTTGCGTCGAATAGTTGAATACCCTATTCTCCACGGTGGCCGTCCAACTCGCAGCCTGCTCCGCAAACAATGAACTCCAGAAAACATGCGAGGAGCTAACAACACTCTTTGACGCAGGGTGAACTGGACCAGGCCCGCAAACAACTGAGTGCAAGCGAGGAGGAGAACGACATCATAAAAAGACAAGTGGCCAGCTTGAAGGACGAGACAGCCCGCATGGCCAATGAACTTTGAGAACAGATTAAAAAGCTTGAGGAGAGCGTGCGTGCGAGCTAAAGAAGAACAAATCCTGATAGCTCGCGAACGAGGCATCACCGAGGGTCGATGGACCTTCTTAACGAGCGAGGTGGGCCAGAAATTCATGAGTTCATACCGAGAGGAGTTGATCAAGGCCTTTAGGAAATCGACCTTATACCTTGGCAAGATGACTATGGGGAGCAGAGAATGGGTCCACAAAGCTGTAGGAATAGTCAGGGAACAGCTCGCAGCCATGGACATCCCCTACAACCCTGACGTGAAGGCCATCGTCAACCAGCTGACCCCCTTTAGCACCCTGAAAAGCAACATGAAGCAACCCCTGAATGCAAAATGGTGGCTATTATGCCAAGGTCGAGCCATCCTATCCTCTAGAGTCTCCTCCGAGCTGGATGCACCACTCGAAGACATGATTCCTGCTGCCGAACCAAGCACAACCTAAAAACACTTCTGTAATTCCATAAACATGTACTTATATTCGTAGTATGAACCAATTTTATTCGACATATGCATATCTTGTCAATTCCTAATCATGTACGATCCTGCACTTTACACTTATGTAAAAATCAAACCACAATCTACATATGAAATAAACCCATAAGCTAATATAGGTCGCACGAAATAACAACCAGTCACACTTCTCCCCATGAGATCGCAAATCGAACCATAACCCATAAACAATGTAATTAACCAGCATTAAAAATGTATTAGCTCGCATAAAAAAATCATTCATAATAACATGAAAAAGATATGTAAGTTAAACATAGGCCTTCCAAACACAGATAAAATCTCATAACTACTCAACCATAAAAGATCATCAATATAGCTTGCCAAAACCTTATTTATTGCAAAAAATACCAAACTCCCCTAACACAAACATCATACAGGAGAAGCGCCCTCCAGTCCGGAGTTTCCTTCTCCCACCACAAAAACATAACACAACTTCTCAACACGACTTCTCATCATAAAAACATATCTCCCCATCACAACTTCTCATCACTAACTCTGTGCGGGAGAAGTGCCCTCCGGTCTAGAGTTACCTTCTCCCGCCACAGAAATACAACTTCTTATCACAAAAACACAACTTCCCAATATAACTTCTCATCACTAACTTTGTACGGAAGAAGTGCCCTCCAGTCTAGAGTTACCTTCTCCCGCCACAGAAATAAAACTTCTTATCACAAAAACACAACTTCTAAATATAACTTCTCATCAGTAACTTTGTACGGGAGAAGTGCCCTCCGGTCTAGAGTTACCTTCTCCCGCAAAGAAATACAACTTCTTATCACAAAAACACAACTTCTCAATATAACTTCTCATCACTAACTTTGTACGGGAGAAGTGCCCTCCAATATAGAGTTACCTTCTCCCAAAAAAACACCCCTATCCGCCCTCTAAGCATAATATTTCTTCAAGTGACACACATTACAGCTTCTAGGCAAGACTATTCCAGCTGCATCCTCAAGTATATACGCTCCTCCTTGCAACACTTTCACCACCTTGAATGGCCCAACCCAATTTGGCTCAAACTTCTTGGTCAATCGCAGTGCATCAGCTCGCCTCCTTACCAAATCACCGACCTGAAAATAGCGATGCTTGACCCGTTTGTTGAAAGCAGCTTGTATACTTTGTTTATAATGCTCAATGCGAACTGCAGCCTTATCCCGTATCTCATCAATCATTTCAATCGCTCCCCGAGCTAACCTCTCATTCTCTTCCACATTAAATGTTGCCAAACGCTGCGAACCTCCCACTATCTCTGCTGGAATAACCGCGTCCATACCATAAACCAAACTAAATGGAGACTCTCCCATGGAGGTTCGAGGAGTTGTTCGATAAGCCCACAGGACTGATGTGAGCTCCTCTTCCCAAAGCACGCCTATTTTCTCAAATCGCAAATTAAGTCCCTGCACAATTATACGGTTAGTGACCTCCACTTGCCCATTAGTTTGGGGATGTGCCACCGAAGCAAATCGCTGCTTCATCCCCATCTCCCTGCACCAATTTCGAATTTCTCTCCCATTAAAATGGGTTCCATTATCAGACACCAACACTCGCGGTACACAAAACCTGCAAAATATATTGTTAAAAATAAAATCCATCATATGTTGCTCGCTAAATTAGTTTGTACCTTCACCTTGTGACTTAAAAAGTACGGCCTCAGTTTTCTCACTGTACGAATCAATGCAAAACCTCCTTTCTCCAGCTCGGAATATTTCAACTCAGCCCCCCGTAACATCCTGCTAATGTAATAAATAGGCCTTTGTGCACCCGCCTCCTCTCTGATCAACACCGAATTAACTGCGACCTCCTCTACCGATATGTAAAAGATCAGGTCCTCTCCAAGCATTGGCTTAGTCAACATCGATATCTCAGCCAAGTACTTCTTTAACACCTCAAATGCCTCCGCAGCTTCTTTTGTCCACTCAAACCTGGATCCCTTGCGAAGCGCCCTAAAAAACGGGACACCCCTCTCTGCCGACCTGGAAATAAAACGACTAAGACCTGCAATCTGACCTTTAAGCACCTGAACATCACGCACTGTGCGAGGGTGTGGCATCTCCACAACAGCTCACACTTTCTCTAGGTTAACCTCAATTCCTCTCTCTGTCACCATGTACCCAAAGAACTTCCCATATTGTACACCGAACGCACACTTTTTTAGATTAAGCTTCATCCCATACTTTCTCAATATAATAAATATCTTCCTCAAATCTTCCACATGGGATTCTGCTTTCTTTCTCTTGACCAGCATATCATCAACATAGACCTCCATAGTGGACCCCAACAGGTCTTTAAACATTCGATCCACCAATCTTTTATAAGTTGCTTCTATGTTCTTCAAGCCAAAGGGCATGGATACAAAACAATATGTCCCTATAGAAGTGACACTCACCTTGGGCTGATCCTCCTTTGCAAGGGATATTTGATGATACCCCTGTGAAGCGTCCATCATACTCAACAGCTCGCATCCTGATGTTGAGTCCACAACCTGATCAATGCGTGGTAAGGGGTAGTGATCCTTCGGGCAAGCTTTTTTTAGGTCACGAAAATCTACACACATCCTCCACTTCTGACCTGGTTTCGACACCATTACCACATTAGATAAATACTTAGGGAATTGAATTTCCCTTATATGACCCGCCTTCAACAATTTTTGTACCTCCTCTTTAATTACCTTATCTAGCTCCGGCCCAAAATGCCTCCTCGTCTGCTTCACCGACCTTGCCTCCAGGTCCGCATTTAAATGATGCTGCGCCACCTCCGGGGACACCCCTATTAACTCTCCATCCCCAAATGCAAATACATCCCGAAATTCTCTTAATAATCTCACCAGCTCGTCCCTCAATGTTTCAGGTATTAAGGTCACCACCCTCGTAGTATACTCTGGGCGACCTTCCTCTAATGAAGTTTCCATAAGTTCTTTATTCGGTTGAACAGAATTCTCCTGTTCCTTCATTTTCTTTGCAATAAGCACTCCCTCTGGCCGATCATCATCCCTTTCGCGCTTATCCTCCATTAACCCTTTCCTGACCGTCATATGATAGCACGATCTCGCGACCTGCTATTCTGAAATAACTTCCCCCACTCTGTCACCCACCGAATATTTAATTCTCATGTGATAGGTCGATGTTACTGCCTGGAATGCGGTGAGGGCAGTTCGACCTAATATAGCATTATATGCCGACCTTCCTCGAATTATCAAAAACTTCAAGCTCTTCTCTGCTCGTAACTCATCCTTTCCGAATATCACTGTCAACGTCAGCTCTCCTTCGGTATACACCCGTGCCCCATTAAATGCATATATTGGTGTATTCACAGGTCGCATCTTTTTTTCTAATTCCATCTGCTGAAGACAGTCTGTGCATATGATATTTACCGAGCTCACATTATCCACAAGGATTCTGCCGACCTCATACCTTGCCACCTCGGCCTCAATTACTAATCCGCCATTATGATCTTCCTGCAGCCCGCCTCGATCATTAGGGCCAAAAGAGATGACCGGCCCTACCATCAGAGATTGCCGACTCACACTAGCGGCCTTCCACGTTCCTGAGCGAGCTAACTTAATATGTCTCCTCCACACATTGTTGGAATCTCCATCAGTTGTTCAGCCCGAGATCATGTTTATCCTTCCTTTATTTCTTCGTGGACAATTGTGTCCTTGATTTCCTTGTTGTGGTTGTCTTGCAACCTGATCCTGAGGTGGATCCCTCGGTGGAGGTGGAGGCAAAGGTCGCCCCTGCTCTTTTAGTTCTCTATCTTTGTAAATCACTTCCTTGAGATGCCCAGCTTTTATGAGCCTTTCTATCTCCTCTGCGAGATGCCTGCAACTTTCAGTGAAATGTCCATAATTGTTATGAAATAAACAGAAGAAATTAATCTTGGGGTGAGTAGGAATTGGTGTACGATCTTCTGGCCACTTTATAGCATTGGGTATAAAGCACTCCATAATAGTAAACACATTAGCCCGCGGGTAGGCCAATGGTGTAAAATCCTCACTTCTTCAATCTCGCATATCCCCTTCCGACTTTTTGTTAATCACGGAGCTCGGACTCAAGAGCCCGCGCACTATCCTTCTTGGTTCTCTCCATAATTCCCTCCTGGATATATTGTCTCCCGTATCCACGACCTCCCTGCCAAAATGCGCCCGATGTTCTTCCTCAGCTTCCTCCACCTATATATACTTATGGCATCTCGCCAAAATGTCATCATATGTCTGTGCCTACTTTTTGACCAAGGACTTACGCAAGTCCTCCCTTCTTAATCCCTGGTGCAGAGCTCCAGCTTCATCTCGTCTGTAGAAATAGGTACCTCCAGAATAGCATTGGTGAACCTATTAACATACTGCTTCAATATTTCATTAGGTCATTGTACCATTGTAAAGAGCGACTGTGCTGTCTTCGCATACTGTCTCACGCTGGAAAATTGCTTTAAGAAAGCAGCTCGCAATACCTGGTAACTGGTAAATTTTCCTTGTGGCAATTGATAGAACCAGTTTTGTGCAATTCCTCTCAATGTGGTTACGAAGTTCCGACACGCCACAATATCCGTATAATTGTGTAACATCCTCGCATTCTCAAAGAACTGTAATTGTTCGACTGGGTCCGTCGCCCCCCGATATTGAAACTCTAATGCCTTATACCCTTTAGGCATTGCGACCCGCAACATTTCATCCGAAAAAGGATGCCCCTCATCTCCATCAAACTTCTCTCCTTCTACTCACCTTTGTAATTTTAGTAGGGCCTCCTGCATTTCTCTAAAAGCTTTGCTCTCTGGACCCAGCTCGTTCCCAATGTTTCCTTCATTATATCTACTGCGGCTCTTACGAGTTTTATCCTGAGATTCTCCATCCGTATCTGAGGTGTGTTCCACTCTCACTAGTATGCTTGTTATGTCAGCGACCTCGACGTTTGTAATGGCTCCGTCTCAGCTTTACCGTCTTCTCTTTACACTTACGTCTATGAGTACTAGACTTTGTGGACGAGGTGGAACTGGAAGTATACTCATACTTCCGCTTACTGCGACCTTTAATTTCATGAGAAGGTCTCTTAGACAGAGACTTCTCGTTTTGCTTCTCCTTCCTAGTCGCCGACTTTTCTTCTTGATCGTTGTTAGATCCATCGTCCTTTTCTTTCAGAGTACCTAGCTCGCCTGCTAGGTATTTGTTCAACTCTTCCATCTTCTCCTGAGGCACAAAATCCATAAGACCCTCTAAGAATCCCTTCTTAATTTGGCAGGGCTTATCCCTGGGCATATCTCTTCACTCCTTCGTCCCTATGTGAATTACTTTCTGTGCCGCAACCTCCGGCGTCTTTGCATATGAATCTTCTTCCGGTTGTTTGCCATCACGTTGCCTTGGGGAGGGCGATGGTGTGCCCTCTAAACCTGGAACTGCCGATTCTGCCGGAAAAGGCATCTGTCCGTTTTTTGTCGCATCTTGCTCATTGACATCCGCCACTCTGTTCTTCTTATTTGGTTTGTTCGATCCAAAACCATAGTGTAGGGTTCTGGGTATTATGTTGCTATCCTTCATGCTTCGTTTGTGAAACTTCTCATGCCTTTCGCTCAAGAACTTGATGTCCCTCTTTCCCACAGACGGCGCCACCTTATAAATCCAAAACGATTAGGTTACCAAGAATATTGGGTACTAACCTCAAATTTGAGATCAGCGACCTGAATAACTTCCAATCTTCTTCACTGCGACCTGATAAACCTCTGAATATTCTCCTGGCGACCTAGCTGGTCTTGCAAAACAGCACCTCAGACGGGTCGGATTTCGAACCCGTCAAGGTCCTCCGATGCTTAAGTCAAAAGCACGTTATAATTCAAAACGCTCACACTATGATAAATACAGATAAAAATAATGAGAGGTATGCACCTTTTTTTATAGAGACAAGAGAAGTATTTCTCAAGCCAAGGGTTTCCTTCTCTCATCACAATTCCATAAATACTAAACCACTACAACTGACTCAGAATTAGGACTCCTTCTGTATGCTAAGTTCCAATAGATAATAAATCTCTTACCGTAATAGGACTGGGCCCATTATTCTTTCCATACAGTCCACCAAGACCCCATAAACTACTCACATTAAGCCCATAGACTTGTTATTCATAAATTCCAAGACCGAGCTCTATCACCCACCACAAACACAAGAGGTCGTGACCCTATATGAGAACTCATCCTCATACTCCAGGTCGCTACTCTACCAACCAGCTCGCCCACTTATCCAAAGAAACCACTCAACTCGCTCACCTCCCAGAGGAACACCCTTTGCAGGAAATGAGGTCGCTTACCACAAATACCCTCATATATCAAGTAATATCATGTATGGATATTCTGGTCCGTATCAAAAACCCACAATTTAGACGTGATTCATGCGTGCATAAGAGATTAAAAACCATCTTTCGGACGAGATTTTTTATTCAAAGGTGGTGTTTTATTCGTAAGGGTGTTGATGAAGATCTAACGCGAGGTTTTATGGTTTGTTTGGAATTTGTCCATTCTTTCTACTCCTCCCATTAAAAAAAATGAAATGGATCATGCTCAATCAGTGGATAATTTTTATTTATGATCAATTATATTGGACACATTCTTAACAATATACGGGATATTAACGAGCATCGACCAAATTTGCTATGTTTGATAATTTATAAAAAAAAGTATAAAAAAAGTCCGATCGGGGTTTTTGCTGACGTGTCATGATTTAGACATTTCTTATCATTTGTTTGAATTATGCCACATTAGCAAAAAAACTCGATGGGGGCTATTGTTGGACCTTTCTTGATGAATTAACTAACTTAGTAGACATGGTTTGATACTGGTTAATATAACGTGTCTTTTATAAAAAGTGACCAATATAATGGATCAAAAATAATATTTTCCCTCAATTCATCATGTGTCTAATCTCTAACTTTGTTTTCTTTCTTTCTTTCTTTTTTTTACAAGAAAATGATAGTTTCATTAATTCAAAGTAACAACACACATATACGAACACATAAACAATTTATTTTAAACCAAAAGATGAAACTATGAAAGATTTGTAGCATCTAGGGTGAGGGATGGTATACCACCAAGGTGCACCTTGCAGGGTGCACCCGATCCCACAAATTTACCACGTGTGAAGATTTTTTAGCCCCACTCCAATTTCACTCGCTCAGAATTCCCACGCGCATTTCTCAATTTCTCCCTCCAGAAATCTGTCTCTTCAACTTCTCGCTCAACACTCAACACTCATTCAACAAACCAAAGCAAAAAAAATAAGATTTCATTTTCCAGTAATTTTTATCTTCCCGAGCGATTTTTTCCGGCAATTTTCTCCAACAAAATATAATACACGCAAAAAGCAGATTTCCTCCAGCAATTCTCATCTTCTCCACCACGATTTTCATCTTCTTTGGCTGTCAACAATAAGTTTTTGATTATTTTCCCATTAAACTTTCATTAGTTCACAAACTGGTAATTGTTTCAGCATTGATTGATGATGTTTCATCATATCATGGTGATTCATCAAAAAATCCCCAATAAATTCTCATTATATACTTTTGATTCTTCTGAATCTAGGGTTTAACCAACAATTGATGTTGATTCATCTGTATTTTAAATATATGTTTTTGATTCTATAGTTAACCATCGATTCTATGATTTTGTTAAAACTCCCAGTTTAATTTCAGATTCTGTAGTTTTTGATGATATATATGATTTGTGTGATGATATATGTATGATTTTTATTGTTTTTTTCCTGTTATTATAGATGAGTTTTTATGAAGTTTTTGATGATATGTGCATGTTCTGTCTAATGATATGTGCATATTCTGTGTGATGATATGTATATGATATTTGCATATTATGTGTGATATATGTATAAGATGTTTGTGATGATATTTTCATGTTTAGTGTAATGATAAAATATATGATGTGTGTGATGATATGTGCATATTCCGTGTGATGATATGTATATGATATTTGCATATTATGTGTGATATATGTATAAGATGTGTGTGATGATATTTTCATGTTCAGTGTGATGATAAATATATGATGTGTGTGATGATATGTGCATATTCTGTGTGATGATATGTATATGTTATTTGCATAGTATGTGTGATATATGTATAAGATGTTTGATGATATTTTCATGTTCAGTGTGATGATAAATATATGATGTGTGTGATGATATGTGCATATTCCGTGTGATAATATATGCATGTTATGTGTGATGATATATTCATATTCTGTGTGACGATATGTGTATGATATGTGCAATGATATTTTCATGTTATGTGTGATGATATAAACACGTTCTGTATGATGATATGTTTATATTCTGTGTGATGCTATGTGTATTATATGTATGATGATCTTGTTACAACGAAACAAAAGGTTATTTCTGAGTATGTCTTCCTAGAAACCACTGAAGAAACGCAAATGTAAGAAAATCTTTATTTGTGGGAATATGAAATTATATATATGTGACGATATATGCATGTTTTATGAGATAAAATATATGCAAGTCCTGTGTCTGTCTCTTATACACATCTAGATGTGTATAAGAGACAGATATATGCAAGTCCTGTGTGATGATATATGAATTTGGTTTTTTTTTTTTTTTGCTCTTCTTCTTCTTCTTCTTCTTCTTCTTCTTCTTCTTCTTCTTCTTCTTCTTCTTCTTCTTCTTCTTCTTCTTCTTCTTCTTCTATTTATTGATCGAATACACACGATACTTATATCTCATTGGATCTTGTTTGTCTGATGAGCAAGAAACTGTTCGAAGGGATTGGATTCAGTGCAATAAAAAAAGATTTCATCACTCTTTCAGCAGGTCAGTTGGTAATCCAAAACCTTGTTGATATTTGGTGCCTGAAAATGAATTTGGATAATATGAGGAGAGCACCTTGAGAACCAAAGCGGGTGTTCTTCACAACACTGGTACATGTAAGAAAAGTTTTGCAGGATCAATTATTTATCGTTCAATCCAGTTTTGTAGACAAAAATAAACTTTAATTAAATGGCAATTCTGTAGGATCAATTGGAAATGGACAGTACTGCTGATGATATTGTTGAGAAAAAGTTTAATAATATGATTGATTGTGAGCTGGACACATTACACGACCTCAGTATTGATGATGCGGATTTGGTAATTACACATTTATTAGTATATTTACAAATTATTTATTACATATACATAATTATATATTCTAATCATATGTAAATGAACATGGAGAACAAGTATTTTTTCCTGTGTTGGAAGATAGGCATTACTGAATTATGTGCATCAATTTCATAAGATACCATTGATATAATCGATAACAGCCCACTTGCAAAGTACATCAATATTAACAAGCACTACGACAATGCTCCAAAGAATATTATAAGTACTTCATTGCATACTGGTTACAAATGTATCTCATAATATTTACATCTATATTACAGGGAAAAAAAACTTTTTGCCCCCCAGACTATTTCGATTTTTACAGTTTACCATACGAACTTTTTTTTTCAACAAACCGCCATCTGAACTATGCGCGAATTTCATTTTACACCCTACACCATTTTTTTATGATATTTTGATAAAAAAACGGATGGCATGGCGCAATCGGGTTGTGCCACATCATCCGGTTTTGATTACAAAACCACAAAAAAAGTGGTGTAGGGGGTAAAATTCAATTCGCGCGTAGTTCAAATGGCGGTTTGTTGAAAAAAAAAGTTTGTATTATAAACTGTAAAAATCAAAATAGTCTGGGAGGAAAGAAACAATTACCCCTATATTATATATAATACACAATTCCAAAGAAAAATATTGTTTCATCACACAAATACTGATACATATCATCATACTTTAATTCCACATATCATTAGCAAAAAGCAAACCCTAAAACCTTAACGTGTTTTAGATATCATCACATAATACTAATATATATCATCACATACTTCAGCTACATATCATCACATAATAAGTCCAAATATCATCACATATTTCTTACAATGCTCCAAAGAATATGGCAAGTACTTCATTGTATTATGTATTACTTTTGTAATAATTATATCAAATTGTTACAGGTGACAGCGTTCTTCAACTATTTAGAGCTTCATGATCATAAAACAAAAATCAAGCTTGTTAATTTTACACAATCAATGATTAAAAGGCCGTGGAGATCATCAAAAAACTATGATGATTGTGCAATCTACTGCATGAGGCATTTAGAAACCTATAAGGGAGATCTGGCTAGATGAGAGAGTGGTTTTGAAAAAGATAAAGTAAGTAAATTACAATAATTTATTTGCATATATTTTTCCTTCCATTTTTTGTATATATTTATTTATATTTCTTTTATTTTTTGTTATAAAATATGGATTTGTTGAACAACCTAAGGGCAAAGTACTGCTACACAATGATCATGATAGAGGAGAATGAAAGGAAGGAACAAGTGCTAAAGGATGCAAGACGTTTTGTTTGTCGTCATTAGATTTTTTCAAATTCTTGTTTATTGTTGGAACTAAATTATTTTGATGTAAAACATGTTGCTAGATGTTTGATGTAGGGAACTGATGTTCTTAGACAATCACTAAAAAGGTGAAAACTTAGAAAAATATTGTAATGCACATCTTCATCGGTGTGTTGTTGAGATATTAAATGGTGATCATAATTTATGATGTTGCAAAACTTTTCATATTGGTATTGGTCTTTCGTATTGGTTTTTAATGATATTAGTTCTCATAGCATGATTAATCACAAATTAGTGTCACATATCATCACAAATACCTACAATATTATTATATTTCTATATTGATTCAATATCCTAATAATTGGCAAAGTGAATTATATCATGTTTCAATATTGTTTTATACCACTAATAATTGGGAAACTGAACTTTATTGTGTTTCTATATTGTTTATATACAATATTAACTATCATATATCATTACATATTGCTACCACATTCATCAGCAAAAAATGAATATAATAGGCAATACAAGAAAATAATGCTCAAGATAAATTCTAACAAGAATATAATAGATATCATTGCATTTAAACAAAGGCATATCATCCAATATAATATTCACATATCATTACGTATAACTTTGGAATATCATTACACAAAATGAAAAACTAACACATCCACAACCCACCAGTTAAAATAAAATTTAATAAAAAAATACAGTCTGACAAAAAAAAAAGAGATATCTCTCTATTCTATCATATATCGAAAGAATACTAACTATCAATTGAATTAAAACTAAAAGAATTACAACTCAAAAGAATGTTGTAATGGTGGAAGCTCTGAACTCGTATTCGAACTAACAACTATGAAATTCGAACTCGATGTTGGACGAACACTCGGATGCACAACATAACCGTCTATGGCAAATGTAGCAATACCATCCTGGAAAAAAAAGTACACAATTAAAAAACATGCTTATGTAACAAGAATTCCCAAAACAAAATCTTTAAATTATAGAAAATATATAAATTACAGAAAAGTGAAGAAAATACCTGTAAACCTTCTACGGCCTTCTTAGTTTGATACTCGGCAATTTGTGCTCGGTTTCTTTTCCCATTTGCTTGGTTACACTTCTTCTCAAGTACACTCTTCTCGCTGTTGTTCCGCTTACCTTTCTCACTACTACTTTGAGGATTTTGAACAACACCACTCAACAGAGGATCAACGCAATCATCAAAATAAATGGGGCTGACTTCATGTATAACACTACATTTAGCAAATTCGAAAGCTTGTTCACACTTCAAACGATCTCCAATATTATCTTCACTTGCTAAAATTAGCTTCTGAAACTTTCTATTAATTTGAATCCTCCATAATGAGTCCGCCATAGATTTTTTCGAGGAATCAACGGCAGGAACATCATCTAAAACCCGCTCACTAACAATATCCTTTCGCCACCTTTTCGTAAGATATCTCTTGGGAATAGCACACACACAATGTATATTCATTATACGCAAACAATGACAAAAAGAAATACCCACCTCAAAAAATAACTTACATGTGCAAGATATTGACAAATCTTCAACATTGAAAATTAAAACATGTTTTTATCACATATCTAATCTCAACCCACACATGATATGTCATAATAGACCCTTCTGTAGAAGAAAAGGATTGATGACATGCAACATCTTTCATAAACTGGTCTTCAAATAAAGAGAAAGCTTCAATTTTATACACATCTCTAGCATGTAAAACTAACTTAACATCGTTTAAGGCCATAGATGGTGTACCTAGCATGCAACGTACATCTTCACCATTCTCTTTACTCCTCCACTCAGACACAACTCTGATGAACATGTTGTAGAAATCACAAAGCCCATCCATCTTTGATAATTTCCTTGTAAGCGCATGATTTGTGCTCTCACTTCTTTGGGAGGATAAAATACCACCTGAAAACTAATCCTTGTTAAACGCAGGATACCATTTTGCTCTTATATCATAAAGCCTTAGTAACCAAGAATTATCCTGACATCCATAATTTGTAACCATTTTGAATAAGATAGAAAAATAATATTAGGAAAAAAGCAAACCCAAAAAACCTAAATGTATTTCAGATATCATCACACATTACTGACACATTTCATCACACAACAGTGATACTTATTGATCGAAGAATTCTTAACACTCTAAGAAGTCTTCTCCGCAATAGTACGGAGTCGATTGTAGAGCGGTAAGCTTTCCCGAGTCGTGTCTCTCGAGGATAGATGTAATCGGCGTTAGGTGGTTTTAGTTACTCTCTTGTCAAGCTTAATTACACTAATCTACACTAGGAAAGCATTAAGTCATTGTTTTGGATTGAGTTTTATGCTAAAACTTGAATTTAAAAGGAGGCTTTAATTAAAATAATGAAAATGAGGGTTTAGGGTGTTCGGTTCGTCTCCACGATTAATTGGTTTTTTGCCGAGCACTTAATCCACAATTCGGGGTTGTCAATCCCGAATGTCGATCAAGTATTGAGGTCGTCAATCCCAATTCTCGACAAGCTCCGATTAATGGTTCTAAACGAACCTAAACCCTAAACCCGTAATTACTAAACTAATTGCATCAATTTAAGCTCACAATTAAAAGGGAATTCATGGAGGGAAAAATCAAGCTTTTGAAATTGAAATAGTCAAAGAGCATTAAATTGAACAAGACAAATTACCAAAGAAGAAAAACTCATACATCTTTCAAGAGCTAAAAGTTTGTCTAACTAAAAGAGGTAAAAAGCTTGAAAAGAGCATTAATGAAGTTTTTGCAAGAACATGAGCAAACTAAAATATCGAAATGAGAAGTTGAAGAACAAGGCAAGAACAACAACACAAACTAAATCYAWAAACCAACACAACAACAAGAACAACATTCAACAATAACAACACAAGAAAATAAGAGAAAGGAAACTACTGATTAGAGTAGATTTGTCCTTATTTTTATTAGCTTTTTAGTTCGTTTTTCTATTTGTTTTTGGTATAAGTTGGACGATTTAAGTTTAATTCCGTATTTTTATAATCCCAACTTATTTTACCGTATTTTAATCGTAATTGATGCAAATAGGTGATATTTCATTGTTTTCACCTTACAACTAAGTAACCGGAAGAGTTCAGCGCGTAATAGACAAAGTTCGATGTTAAAGAATAGGAGAACGAGCTTTCCGACGAAACGAGTAGCAAAAGATGGAGAGACGGAGACAGACGCTCTGTCGCGTTGACTGACACGACCGTCGACGCTCCGTCGATGCGAGCCATGATCCGCGTCAGTCGTCGCAAGGCCAACGCACTGCCGACGCTAAGTTCTGAAGCGTCGATTGAAAGGGCGTCAGTCGATGCAATATCGACGCAACATTCTGAAGCGTCGACCGAAGGGGCGTCAGTCGATGCACGGTCGACGTAATTCTCTGAAGCGTCGATGCAAGCCCGCGTCAGTCGAAGCACCCGAACAGCCGACGCGCACACCCAGGTAGCACAGACGCCGAGCACCAGCGCGCGTGAGTCGATGCACCGTCGACCCGACGGCCCAGAATTTGGATTTTAGGGTTTTTTGTGTGCCAAGACTTTCAATTTCTATATAAACCCTCCTTATTTCGGATTTTTGGGAGGACACACGAACACCTAGGATTTCTTAGCTCAGAATAAACATAATCCCATATCTCATAACGAGATTTGAAGACGGAGATCAAGGATCAAAGAACAACGCGTCCAAAAACATCGAATTCGCTTTCGGGATTCAATCTTCGCCCAAGATCGACGTGCAACTCCGGAATAGCTGGAGCTTCTCATTGATTTTAGTAGTAACAATAAGTTTTCTAAACTCTTAGTTAATTTCTAGTTTAATTGTTAGTTTAACTCTTAGTTAATCTCCTAGTTAATTCGAGTTTAATTAGTTTAATCGTTTTTATGTTTGGATATTGGGTTAATTTAGTTTATTTATGCGAGTTGATTTATGCTTAGTTATTCGTTCTTAGATTCATATGATACAATTGCTTCATGGTAATTCCTTATATTCATGTTCTTATCTTCGTTAATTAGAATTAATTCGTAGCGTTCTCTAGATAATTATTGCTCGTAGTTGGTAATTTAGTTTAGAGTAATTAGTTTAATTATCTTTAGTTTAATTAATGCTTTAGTTTATAATGATCAATTCAACATCTTTTAAAACCCCAATTGTACATGTATTTTACTTTAGTTCATAAATTGAGAAAAACATCCGAAAGACCGAATAGTTGTTTCTTCGAAAGATACGACTCGAATCAAACTTATCACCCTACAGTTACCTCGTACTCTTGCGAGCAAACTAACGTGCTTTTAAATTAATTTATTAAAAAAGGGGTGCACAAAAGTTTGGATCAAAAATTTGGCGCCGTTGCCGGGGAAGCAAGGAGTAGGAATATAAGATGTTTTTCGTTTTAAGTTTTTCGTTTCTTTTTATTTTTATTTATTTATTTTATTTTCTCACTTGGTCTTTGCCATTTGGTAAGTTGATGTATTGTTGAGTTTATGCAAGGAAGGCGATCACTTCACCGCGACCTTGTACCATTCATTGACAACATCCATCATTCGAATCCACCAATACAAAGACCCGTTTTTATTCCCGAGGAAGATTCTTCAAAAACAACTGATTTCGTGTGCGATGAGATTCCTGAATCCATGGCGAGACGATCTAATCATGGAGGCGGGCACGATGAATTATTTGATGCATTAAACAATGAGTTACCTTTCCAACCTCCACAAAGACATCAGGGAGAGTATGGAAGCGAGCTGCTATACTTTGGAGGTTACAATCAACCACCAATCAATCGGGCCCCACTACAACTAAGACAAGGAAATAGAGGAAGGAACGCTCAACATGACGAGAATGTGTATGAAGGTTATCCTGACAGACCAATCCCTAGACGAGAGTTTGTAGATGAAAGGTTCGACGACCAAGATTACGAAAGAGATTATGAGGCTGCCTATCATCGAGAGAGAGCACCGAGAAACGCTCAACCATATAGAAAATGTGATTTGGCATGCCCGAAGGTTGTGCCTTATGGGTCTGCTATTGTTCTTGGACCAACTGCGAGGGGAGTAGAGATTAAACCGCATCAACTTAATTTACTTCCCACTTTTCACGAAAATGCCCATGAAGATCCTTTAGCATTTTTAAACTACTTTATCGATGAAGTAGGAAGATTTGTAGGTCATGGCCTTAACCGGGAGGAGATGCAAATGTTTTGCTTCCCCTATAGCATGAAAGACAAGGCGAAGACATGGTTACTGTCCTTAGAACCAAGATCGTTAACTAATTGGGAGATGATAAGCGAGAAGTTCTTAAATCAATATTATTCTTCACAGACAATGGGGCAACTTTGAAGGCAAATTGCTACCTTTGAACAGTTGGAGGGGGAATCTTTTCATGAATCATGGGAGCGCTACAAGACACTTTTACAAGCATGCCCCCACCATAACTATTCTCCCGAGATGGTTAATCAATTTTTCTTTGATGGTTTGTTGAACATGGGGAAAAGTGAAGTTGAAATAGCGGCCGGAGGAGACTTTGGTGATTTAATGGCCCTCGAGGCAAAACGAGTGTTGGAGAAACAAAGCGAGAAATCTAGACAAACCAACTCACGACCTCGTAAATTGAAAGTAAATGAAGTTTCCACCACCGAGACAGATAAAGAAGAAGGAGTTAAGGTTTTGGTGAGAGATGGTCAAACGATCAAGGAGATGATTAGGGAAGTACTTAATGAAGAATTAGAAGCATCGAGAGCCCAGCGAACGAGTCAAGTTTCTTCAAAGGAGGTCGTAGCGACATGTGACCAATGTGGGTCTCCCGAACACTTAGCGAATTTATGTCCAACCAACTACGAACAATGAGGGGACGTCAATGCCATCCAGTATTATTCGAACCAACAACATCCCGGGCAAAGACTACCATATACGCAAGCACCGCCTCCGAATAAATTCCAAGTGCAAGGGCAAACTCCTACTACAGTTCAGTCGACTGATCAACTTTTAGTTTGGCAGCAAAACCAAGTCGCCAAAACTATTCGAAACAGAGACGGCCTCACACATGTTCAGGAGGAAATGAGGGGAGTCCGAGACGACATGAAAGAATTGAGAACGATGATGACTGAAATGGCCAAAAGCACACTTGAAAATTCATCAGGACTAAGAAGATTGGAGATAATGGTAGGACAATTGGCAACCGACATGGCATCATCGAATAAGGAGAAAAATACTTTTCCAAGCCAAACAGAACACGCCTCGGCTATTCATGTGCTGAGAAGCGGAAAAGTAGTGGATAACGGTATCGAGCTAGAAAAGGAGAATGACGAGGAAGAAGCCGAGACCCAACCTCAAGTAGATGCAACCAAAACAACCGACCATATGCATACGTCTTCAAGTCCGTATGTTCCGGGAGCATTGAAGAAAAATTCGACAACAACTGAAGACCCCATCGATTCCTTAAATACACCACTGAAGAAGTTGACTGTTTATGATCGTGGTCCCTTCCCAAGTCGCCTACGTCCAGCCAAGGAGAATAAAAAATTCATGGAGCTATATAACTTATTGAAGAATGTTAATATTAACCTCCCCTTGATAGAGGTGATAAAGACAATGCCGACATTTTTGAAGTTTTTCAAAGATCTAGCATCAAAGGAAAGGCGTTTGGCTACAAATCAACATGTGGCTTTGATAAGAGAGTGGAGTGATAGGTTTAAGCAACCATTGCCACCTAAAGAGAAGGATCCCGGGAGTTTTTGTATAACTATCTCTCTCGGGAATGGACAAACGGAAAGAGGGATGCTCGATCTTGGCGCTAGCATAAATTTGATGCCCCACTCAATTTACAAGGAGTTTGACCTAGGACCGCTGAAACCGACCACGATGAGATTACAATTGGCGGATAGAACGATAAGGCTACCTTTGGGGATTGTGGAGGATGTCTTAGTACAAGTAGACAAGTTAGTAGTGCCGATCGACTTTGTCATTATGGATGTTGGTGACGTACAAAGCGAGAACCGAGAACACACCATTTTGTTAGGATGTCTGTTCATGTCTACAACGCGTACGGTGATCGATGTAAACGAGGGGAGGGTGACTATGTCCGTATTGGGCGAAACGGTGACGTTTTCACTTCAAGATTTTCACAAGAGTCCTGCATCGTTTGTTAAGAACGATTGTTCTACTATTGATTTAGTAGATTCTTGCGTGAATGAGCTCTTGAGCATCGGCACAATTGAAGAGTTTTATAATGTAGAGGCATTTGATGATGGATTGCCCATGCGGTTTGACGTGCCTCAAAATGAGCCAAAAGTGGAGTTGAGACCACAACGAGATCGTTCGAAGTTTGAGCCAAAAGAAGAGACGAAGCTACCGCATAATTATTCAAGATGTGTTTCCCTCGACCCCTACAAGAATTTTAAACGTACGAAGAAAAAGGGCGAGGCTAATAGCAAGGATTGGACAAAGAAGAAGAAGAAGTCGAACAAAGTTATTAACGAGAAGTTCAAGGTTGGACAACTAGTGCTGTGTAATTCCGATCGTAAGTTTGATCCAACCAAGTTTGAAGTCGAATGGAGTGGACCATTTTTAATAAAAGAGATGGATGAGTATGGAGTCGCCATTATTTACAATGAGAGTGCAAATACGGGATTCCAAGTCCACAAGCATCGACTTACGCCTTATTACGAGAAATATACGAAGAGTCAAGATAGAAGTAAGAAGGAGTTCATGGACCCACCACGAGCTAGGAACTGATCAAGCAAATTGCGTTGAGCATATGACATTAAATGTTGCGCTTCTTGGGAGGCAACCCAAGCGTTGGTTAGTTTTCATTTTATTTTTATTTTATTTCTGTCTTTTTATATTGTGACAATTGCCGTGGTACGTTTATGTGTGTGTTGATGTGCAGAGAATATGATAAATCGCTTATTCTGGATAACGGTTATATAGCGGAAGCTCTCTACCGCAAGGCCTTACCGCTAGTTCCACTCGAGGCGTTAACATTGACGATCAACCACTGAACCTACCGCTTATCGCAGGAATCAGGGATAACGATGATTTCGTCGATCGAGGTCGCAATCCAACCCAAGTTAGCCGCAGCCCGACAACCTTTGGATGAGCTTCAACCCAGCCATTTATGACGTTGGCCGCAATCCGACCGTTTCAAATCCAAAAAGACGTGCCATTGGGCACTTGCGCATCGCAATTGATCACAATCATGTTTTGTTTGTTTTTGTTTATATGTTTGCTCGGGACAATCTAGTCACGCGATCTAAGATGAAGGATAATTGCACATGCGTTTTTAGAGAGACTCGACCATCGAAGTTTCAGGGATGTTTTCTTATCTCCCATACTCTTATTTTCTTTAATATTTATGACAATCAGGAGATTGCCAAGTTTTTAGGGAGGGGGGTGGTTGAGTATGGTTAGTGCAATTTGATGTCTTTTGTTTTGAAATGCATATTTTTGATGTGATTGATCGCTATTTCTACGCTTATTTGTGTTTGTATGGCTTGCCTGTAAAATTTAATTATGTTTGATTATTTGTTCTAATCTTTTGAGTGTGCATAAGTGCATCAATTTTTCAAATTTATTTATATATGTTGTAAAAAGGTACTTGGACGCAATCGATTTCACAAAACCTTAAAAACAGCGTCATTTCAAAAAAATTTCATGCAAAAAGCCAGTGAGTAGCCTGAGTGATTATCATCTTTGCATGTGCTTGAATGAGTTTCAGTCTTGATATCTCTTTGAAACCGCTGTGTTTAGTCGACTTTGAAAATGAAGTTAAGGCACATATAAAACCTTATTCCGGCCATATTCATATATTTTTAGCCACTATAAATTTCGAATGAGCCAATCATAGCCAAATTATCCATGCCTATAGCCCTGAGTGATTTAATTGAGTCGACCCCATACTAACCCATTAAAAGCGTGGGGTAGGAGTTCCTTATTTTTATTGGTTATTAGAGTTTTGGAATTTTTATTAGGAATTTATGATTTTATGAATTTTTATAATAAAAGACCACCATCCGAAAAATAAAAAGAAAATAAAAATGACCCCATAAAAAAAATTATAATAAGGGGGAAATAAAAAAAAATAGAAGAAGAAAGAGAAGGATAGTGAGTCTAGATGAATTTGTGTTAGTCAATGCCTACGCGCTAATTAAGGCTTGTGTTTTATTTTTAATTTTCTTATGAAGCCTAATGTTTAGAAGGCATGAGTTGTGTAGAAGCATATAATAAGCTTCAATTGTGTTTAAGTGGTTTTGAGCTTTCAGTCGGTTTACGAGTTTTGAGTTGTGGAATAGCCTATTTAAAAGGCTACGTTATGAGTGTTTAGTGAGGTTTTTTCTTTTGTACGAAGTGAAGTGCATTGCTTCGTGTTTAGGTTAGGTTGAGTGAGTTATTGGTCATGTTTGATCATGAGTTAGCCACACGATTTATATATACCACACCCATCCAAAAAGCCTTACATTACAACCCGCAAAGACCTTACCGATTCTTAGTTTTGACAACACACTTAATTTGCGATTGAAAAGAGATTGATTTTTGGTGCTTATTTATTGTGCATGTAATTGTATGATTTGAGTGTATACACGTCCCATGCAGAAAATACTTGAGTGCTTTTGAGCGTACACTTATATATTATCCTTCGTGAGGATGCATGATTTTATTTTGAAGCGACAATGTAATAATGGTGAAGTGTTTGACGTTGCGTGACTTGTACCTATATTTTCAAAATTATGTATATAGCATAGCATGACTCACTGCTTGAATTTATTTTCATTCTAGTTATACTTTGAATTTATCGTTTGTTCGAGGACGACCAAACCAATTAAGCGTGGGGTAGTTGATTAGAGTAGATTTTTCCTTATTTTTATTAGTATTTTAGTTCGTTTTTCTATTTTTTTTTTGGTATAAGTTGGACGATTTAAGTTTAATTCCGTATTTTTATAATCCCAGCTTATTTTACCGTATTTTAATCGTAATTGATGCAAATAGGTGATATTTCGTTGTTTCACCTTACAGCTAAGTAACCGGAAGAGTTCAGCTCGTAATAGATGAAGTTCGATGTTAAATAATAGGAGAACGAGCTTTCCGACGAAACGAGTAGCAAAAGATCGAGAGACGGAGACAGACGCTCTGTCGCGTCGAATGACGCGACCGTCGACACGAGACATGATCCGCATCAATCGACGAAAGGCCGACGCACTGCCGACACTACGTTTTGAAGCGTCGATTGAAAGGGTGTCAGTCGAGGCAACGTCGACGCAACATTCTGAAGCGTCGACCGAAGGGGCGTCAGTCGACGCACGGTCGACGCAATTCTCTGAAGTGTAGATTCAAGCCCGCGTCAGTCGACGCACCCACCCAGCCGACGCGCACACCCAGGCAGCACCGACGCCGAGCACCAGCGCTCGTCAGTCGACGCACCATCGACGCGACGGCCCAGAATTTGGATTTTAGGGTTTTTGTGCGTTAATACTTGCAATTTCTATATAAACACTCCTTATTTCGGATTTTTGGGAGGACACACGACCACCTAGGGTTTCTTACCTCAGAATAAACATAATCCCACATCTCATAACGAGATTTGAAGACGGAGATCAAGGATCGAAGAACAACGCGTCCAAAAACATCGAATTCGCGTTCGGGATTCAATCTTCGCCCAAGATCGACGTGCAACTCCGGAATAGCTGGAGCTTCTCATTGCTTTTAGTAGTTACAATAAGTTTTCTAAACTCTTAGTTAATTTAGTAGTTAATTTCTAGTTTAATTGTTAGTTTAATTCTTAGTTAATCTCCTAGTTAATTCGAGTTTAATTAGTTTAATCATTTTTATGTTTGGATATTGGATATTGGTTAATTTAGTTTATTTATGCGAGTTGATTTATGCTTAGTTATTCGTTCTTAGATTCATATGATACAATTGCTTCATGATAATTTCTTATATTCATGTTATTAGCTTCGTTAATTAGAATTAATTCGTAGCGTTCTATAGATAATTATTGCTCGTAGTTGGTAATATAGTTTAGAGTAATTAGTTTAATTATCTTTAGTTTAATTATTGATTTAGTTTATAATGATCAATTCAACATCTTTTAAAACCCCAATTGTACATGTATTTTACTTTAGTTCGTAAATTGAGAAAAACATCCGAAAGACCGAACAGTTGTTTCCTTGTGATGAGTTTGACTCGAGTCGTAAATTGAGAAAAACATCCGAAAGACCGAACAGTTGTTTCCTCGAGAGATACGACTCGAGTCAAACTTATCACCCTACAGTTACCTTGTACTCTTGCGAACAAACTAAGGTGCTTTTAAATTAATTTATTAAAAAAGGGGTGCACAAAAGTTTGGATCAACTACCAATTGCATTGAACTCAAAAGCTTCAAATCTTCAAACAACAAGAGCAACAATTGAATGAGGTGTCACCCTCTCCCTCACTTGCCAAGAACAACTAAACCTAACTAACTAACTACTAAGCTAAACTAGATTAACTACTAAACTAAGCTAAAACTACATTAAGCTATGGATTTAATGAACTAGGGTTTACAAAAGCATGGTAAAGGCTTGGAGAAAATGGAGCAAGCCCCAAATTCCACCAAGGAAGGGTTGTTGATAAGGTTGGAGAGTTGGTCTTATTTATACAATAATGCAGGGGCAAAAATGTCAAAAAGTGATAAAATCCCGAGCTGGACTGCGTCTCAGTCGATCGACTTAGGAGCAGTCGATCGACTGGTAGTCGATCGACTAGGTGTCAGTCGATCGACTGCTCTTAAAAATTGGCCAACCTTTCTGCTCGTCAGTCGATTTCATCGAACCAGTCGACCTCTCAGTCGATCGACTGGCAGTCGATCGACTGGTGGTCAGTTGATCGACTGGCACGGCTGCTCCGGCTCCATTTTCTCATTTTCGCTCCTGTCGTCCTCCCGGTTGTCGCTCCTCATTCGCACTGTTTTCCCTTACTTTGCCCGTTCCAATCCGAGTCGAGTGGGATGCTCCGAGCGTGCACGGGACAGCTTTGGTCATCCTACGGCCATAAATACAAAAACGAGTAAAAATATACGGAAAACTAATAAAAACCGCACAAAAACTACAAAAACCTAAAAACTAACAAAATAGGCCAAAACGACTCTTAATACCTAAAAAAGCAAGCAAAACACACGCGAATGCGACACAAAAAGATAACAAAAAATGCGTACAAAAAAGTACAAATAAACCACCCCACACTTAGAATAATTGCTTGTCCTCAAGAAATACTAATCTAAAATTACTAAACTACCCCGGATGATCATAAACTAATGCACAAACCTAATTCGAGGCGTTGTATGCAAAAAATGCTCGTTAGCTCGGCTAAAAGGACGACAAAAATGTTTTGGCATAGAAAATTTAGATCGACTCCCGAAACCTAAAAGTACTAGGTAACTCTCCAAGTCGGTCCCCTCGTCCTTGCCCCGGCTAATCGGATCCCTACTAACCCCGATCGTCTACAATTCTCTTTAACAAACAAAACCTAAAAAGAAGGAGAAAGATGAAACGTGCAAGAGTTGCACGTTTTATTACTTAATAACTACAAGGATTTATAACTTATCGTTGTTTAATTCATCAACATTTTTTTTTCTTCTTTTTTTTTCGGATTTTTTTTTTGGTACCCAAGGAAATAAGGTACTTAAATAAAAGATATATACAAAGAGAAATCAACGGTTCCGATCACTCGTTGCTACTAGCAATTAACAATGTTTTCGATCGAGCACGTGGAGCAATTGACGACTCCAAAATACAAAACAAAATCCTATAGAGAGTGTACGACGACGAGGCTAGTTGAGGCACTAGTTCTATATGAGCACAAGGATAGAACGAAGCTAAAGCCGAACAAAGTTCCCAACGAGTTAAGCCACCTAAGTCCACTACATCCGATCAACAATCTAAACTCCCAACCAAATCATCAAAACCGCGTCACTTCGCCAAGGATCCAAGCAAAAATAACACACACGCTACTCAAATTCTCACAAGCAAGCATGCATCAACTTAAAAATCCTAAGACGAACCCTAACCACCACCCCACACTTAAAACCTAGCAATGTCCTCATTGCAAATTAAGCTAGAAAGCGGTAAAAATTGTAAGGGAAAAGGAAACGCCCCTATCTCCGAGCTTGTGGTGACGTGGTCGTGCATAAGTCTTCTCCGGGAGTTGAGGCAATCAACCTACAAGAAACAAACCAAACGGGAGGTTGCAAAAATAAAATCCGAATAAAAAGTTTTTTTTTTTGAATTTTCTATTTTTTTTTTTGGATTTTCTTTCTCTCTCTCTCTTTTTTTTTATTTTTTTTTAAATTGGGTTGCCTCCCAATAAGCTCTACTTTAACGTCTATAGCTCGACGATTATACAAAAAACGCTATCCGGGATCCAAGAAGAGATGGCAATCGTGCCACGCCTTGGTGTTCTCGAGTAGACACACCGGGTGACAAAAATCACCAAGGCGGACACGTCGGGCAAGCCGGAATGTTGAACTATCAAGATCATGGGCTTGCTTCGGTGGTCGAAAGAGTGAGTAGTCGACCACCCAAATGTGATCGTCCCAAAACGGGTCGACGTACTCCTTCGTCTCCCTGACCGTAATATCCTCTCTCTCGACTTTAGAAGTAGTCGTAGTTGGGCACGAGAGAGTAGGATCCAACACATCCCCCACTGCCTCTTCCACCTCCACTTGGTGAAGTAGCAACAAAGCATCGGGTGATGGCAAAAGAGGCTCTATTAACTCCACATCCTCCAAAAATGGCACAACTTCATCATCCTCACCAAGAACGAGTGCATTCAACGTTACAAGTGCCGTTGGGATCCCCAAAGGCGGCTCCCCCTCACGTTACTCTACAACTTCTTCATAAAACTCGAGCGGGGTAACGCCAACCTCCGACCCTTTCTCCTCACCTTCTAACTCCACCTCCTTGCACCCCTCTTTCACAAGACCGTCAAAAGTTGCATTGCCAACAACGGTGGGATCCACCACATCGAAGATGGGCATCTCGTCAAGACACGATCTTTTAAGCTTGTCCACTTCGTTGGCAATTTGCTCTACTTGAGTCTCCATGCGAGCAAGGCATTCATCCAATTGTTGAATCACCTCCACGAGCTCGGATGAGAGAGGCTCAAAGTCCGGGAGTTGGGGCATAGATGAATCTTGAAAAAGTGCGGTGTAAGGGTCATCGTTCGGAGTATACGAACTCGAGGTGGGTAGGTCGTAAAAGTCGTAGCTCCAAGAATATGAATCATGAATTTGGGGAGCATACGAGTCAAAGCTGGAGTAAGAAGGAGGCTGGGCGAGTTGAGCATATGGATCGTCAAAATCCGGATCATAAAGACCACGAGTCGATGCATACGGATCCATGCTCGGGTTATGGGGATATGAAATCGGGGGAGAATATGGAGGGTCTGGGCTAGAATAATCGAAAGAGGGGGCCCATTCTTTACCGATCGAAGCATACGGGTCATCGTAAGTCGAGGGGACCCGATAGCTTGGGGGAGTGGTGTACGAATTTGGATACTCGGGAGTTTGGATGTAAGCGTTTGGATATTTGGGAGTTTGGATATAAGGGTCGTCGTATGACAAACTAGCTAGGTAGTTTGCCATCCTCGGCCGGATCAATCGAGCGGCGAAGGCATCCTTTGATCTTCGTGAGTGTAGGCGGRCGGCATCGAGCTCCTCGAATGAGTACCTTGCAAACACAACACTCAACAAAGGATTACGAGCATCGAAAGTAAAAAAATAATTTAAACTAACTAACTAACTAAGATAACAAGAGAAATAATTAAAAACACCTTTTGCCTTAATCTATCCCCGGCAGCAGCGCCAAATTTTTGGTTGAAGATTTCTTAACACTCTAAGAAATCTTCTCCGCAATAGTATGGAGTCGCTTGTAGAGCGGTAAGCTTTCCCGAGTCGTGTCTCTCGAGGATAGATGTAATCGGCATTAGGTGGTTTTAGTTACTCTCTTGTCAAGCTTAATTACACTAATATACACTAGGAAAGCATTAAGTCATTGTTTTGGGTTAAGTTTTATGCTAAAGCTTGAATTTAAAAGGAAGCTTTGATTAAAATAATGAAAATGAGGGTTTAGGGTGTTCGGTTCGTCTCCACGATTAATCGGTTTTTTGCCGAGCACTTAATACACAATTCGGGGTTGTCAATCCCGAATGTCGATCAAGTATTGAGGTCGTCAATCCCAATTCTCGACAAGCTCCGATTAATGGTTCTAAACGAACCTAAACCCTAAACCCGTAATTACTAAACTAATTGCATCAATTTAAGCTCACAATTAAAAGGGAATTCATGGAGGGAAAAATCAAGCTTTTGAAATTGAAATAGTCAAAGAGCATTAAATTGAACAAGACAAATTACCAAAGAAGAAAAACTCATACATCTTTCAAGAGCTAAAAGTTTGTCTAACTAAAAGAAGTAAAAAGCTTGAAAAGAGCATTAATGGAGTTTTTGCAAGAACATGAGCAAACTAAAATTTAGAAATGAGAAGTTGAAGAACAAGGCAAGAAAAACAACACAAACTAAATTTAAAAACCATCACAACAACAAGAATAACATTCAACAATAACAACACAAGAAAATAAGAGAAAGGAAACTACCAATTGCATTGAACTCAAAAGCTTCAAATCTTCAAACAACAAGAGCAACAATTGAATGAGGTGTCACCCTCTCCCTCACTTGCCAAGAACAACTAAACCTAACTAACTAACTATTAAGCTAAACTAGATTAATTACTAAACTAAGCTAAAACTACACTAAGCTAGGGATTTAATGAACTAGGGTTTACAAAAGCATGGTAAAGGCTTGGAGGAAATGGAGCAAGCCCCAAATTCCACCAAGGAAGGGTTGTTAATAAGGTTGGAGAGTTCGTCTTATTTATACAAAAATGCAGGGGCAAAAATGTCAAAAAGTGATAAAATTCCGAGTTGGACTGCATCTCAATCGATCGACTGAGGAGCAGTCGATCGACTGGCAGTCGATCGACTAGGTGTCAGTCGATCGACTGCTCTCAAAAATTGGACAACCTTTCTGCCCGTTAGTCGATTTCATCGAACCAGTCGACCTCTCAGTCGATCGACTGGCTCGGCTGCTTCGGCTCCGTTTTCTCATTTCCGCTCCTGTCGTCCGCCGGTTGTCGCTCCTCGTTCGCGCTGTGTTCCCTTACTTTTCCCGTTCCAATCCGAGTCGAGTGGGATGCTCCAAGCGTGCACGGGACCGCTTTGGTCATCATACGTCCATAAATACAAAAACGAGTAAAAATATACAAAATAATAATAAAAACCGCACAAAAGCTATAAAAACCTAAAACTAACAAAATAGGACAAAATGATTCTTAATACCTAAAAAAGCAAGCAAAACACACGCAAATGCGACACAAAAAGATAACAAAAAATGCGTACAAAAAAGTACAAGTCACTTATCATCACACACAACTTACACATATCATCACACTTTACACCAAAATATCATTAGCAGAAAAGCAAACCCTAAAAACCTGAATGTGTATCAGAATCATCACACATTACTGACACATCTCATCACACAACACTGATACTTATCATCACACTTTACATCCACATATCATTAGCAAAAAATAAAACCCTAAAACCAGATTGTATTTTAGATATCATCACACATTACTAACACATATATCATCACGCAGTACAGACATATATCATCACACATCGCTGACACTTATCATCACACGTCGCTGATACATATCATCCAAATTTACTTCCGCATATCATTAGCAAAAAGAAAACCCTAAAACCTGAATTTGTTTCAGATATCATCACATACTACTGGCATATATCATCATATAATTCTACTACATATCATCACATAATTAGTCCAAAAATATCATCACATATTGATGTAATATATTATCAACAAAAATTAACACACAATTTAAGTATGAAAATATTTACTTACTTTTCCTAATAAAACTGGAATTCAGCTTCTGTTTCCACGAACTTGAGCAAATAGTTGAAAAGGTCTATAAAACTTTTTTGACTTCTTAGCGATTGAATGTGTGTCTTCGAGTTTTCCCCAATATGCCAAACGCAGAGTCTGTGTCTTGACATTTGAAAAATCTTGGAAATAGCAGCACCCATGGCAGCAGATTGGTCGGTCATAATTGTAGTAGGGTGCTTACCACCCATGGATCTCAAAAAAGTGCCAAACAACAACTCAAATGACTCGATTCTCTCATTCATTAAAAACCCACACCCAAACATCACATTCTTGCCATGATAGTTCATACTGACAAATGGACCACAAATCATATCATATTTGTTAGTGCAATACGTAGTATTGTGCACCAACAAATCACTAAATATTTCATAATCCTGCCGCATAAAACCATCTCTCAAAAAAAACAAAAAACTACACAGCCTAAACTCACTATCCACCACAAAATCAAAGAAAAAGTATTTCTCGTTAACTTGCCTGTTTTTAAAATTTTTAATTAATGTGTTGGAATCAGTACCATCAAACATGTTCGATTTACTTAACGCATTATATGCAAATCTAGTGCTAAAACCTAAAAAAGGTGAACCACCACGCTGTTTTTTCATAACCCGTACACCATCGACCACACCAACACAACTTTTTTAACTATTTAAGATAAGTAAGTTGAGTCGGATAAATTTGCCTATGGCATGGAAGAAGATGACTAGATGTAGGTGAACATAATGTATGTTGTGCTCATTTTTATGTGCAGTAACAACCCACAAACCACTACGATCAATATCAAACTGAATAAAAGAAGGACACCCTATTCTAACATCTAAATTCGCATAAGACCTACTTTTTTTTTTTGGAAACTTGTTTCTGACCATCTTTAGAACAAATAAACATTTTCATTGAAAGTGAGACATCAACCCTCTTCCTATCCTTCCCCTTCCTAACACTAAACCCAACCCTATACGCATGATCATTGTACAAATTATAAGCCTCATCAAGGGAATTTACTATAATGCCAACCAGATTATCATCCCGCATTACTCTCTCACGTGAATGACTATCACCAACAATAGAATTCACTACATAAAAGAAAAACAAAAATATGTGATTAATCAAAATATTAATCACATATTAATACCACATATCATCACATATTACTAAGACATATCATAATATATTACTTTCAAATATCATGACATTTAAAAATCACATAGTACCGATTATTACTCGTATATCATCACATCTAACTACACATATCATCATATTTTTCTTTCCAATATCTTCATATATTGCCTTGACATATCATCAAATATTATTGCTCGTATATCATCGCATACAGATTTCACATATTATCACATCTAACTACACATATAATCATATTCTACTTTCACGTAGCATCATATATTGCTTCCATATACCATCACATATTATTGCTTCACATATCATCAAAAATAGGCTCACATATTATCACATACAGACTCACATATCAAAACATATTCCCTTCCATGAATGGTAAAAGAAGAAATCATAAACCTGTAATAGAACTATTTTCATAAGTGTTCGAACTCGCAATAGAAATCGGAAGAGTTGCAGCAACCAAAATAGCGTAAACCTAATTGAATAACTTACCCTCGAACTTCAAAGATAAATCAACTTCAAATAATAACTTACCCTCGAACCGATTCACGTCCATTGGAACCTAACAGATCTACGTCTATTGGAGTTGAAAGGATTTGTTTGTTGGCGGTGGAGCATCGATTGTTTGGACGAATTTGGCGTCGATTGTTGAAAATCGAAGAAAAATTCACAATTATTTGCTGTTAAATCGAAGGAAAGGGTCGCATGTGCTGTTAAAAATCAATGAGAATAGTCGTTGTTGCTAAATCAAGATGAAATCGCCGGTGATCGATTATTATACGGATGAAATCCCTCGAGTTTTTTTTGCGATGGAGTTATATGTGAAGCGTGTGTGGTTAAAAGAGAAGTTCAGAAAAAAGGACTGAAAAAGCACGTGGGATTTTGAAATTCCAATTTATATGCTAGAATGGGTACACCTTGCAAAGTGCACCTGAGTCCATCTAATAAATTGTCATGGGCTGATAGCATGAGAATCCAATACAAGATTTTAAAAATCTATATAATTAAATATTCAAGATTCCAGTTCTACGATTTGAAAAATCTATATAATTAAATATTCAAGATTCTAGTTCTACAACATGCTGAAGCCCGTAATTTGATTTGTTATTTTTGTTGAATTGGAAAATCACCTTTCCGTAATCTAATTTGTTATTTTTGTTGAATGAGAAAATCACCTTTCAGTATGCTCCACAATCGAAAAACACCACATGGATGACGGAAAATCAAATACCACAATAAGATGTGTAAAATTAGAAGGTCTATGGTTTTAAAAATAAGGATCAGATTTACGATGTTGCTAATCGATGTTAACAACACCAGTTAACAACATCGACTAGAGTAACGTAATATTTATGCAGCGGAATATAAAATAGAGAACACGATTAAACAAATTCAGTTCACAAGTAAATACTTGTGAACTTGGGTGTACAAACCCGAAAACTATATTACTATCACTTCACGTTCAATACACAACATAAAGTAATATATGAAAACCAAATATCAAGAAACTTGATACTAAATACTTGTTGCCGGAATGGCAAGATTTTCTCCGTTGGTCACGCAACTTCAAAGATCTTGTTTCTCACGAACGTTGGCTCCAAGTAGTTTTCTTCGTCGTGTTCTTCTTCCTTTCCTGTGCGTCTTCTTGCGTCTTGCGTCGTGTGTTCTTCTCCTCAAGAGATCCGTGCGTAAAGATTATAAAAACCGTGAATCAAGTGTAGGAATACTTATGTCTTAAATAGACAACTAAGAATCCTAAACTTGGTAGAATCCTAAAAACAAATCCTAAACACAATTTAGGAATAATTAAAGTCTTGTGTATAAACTAGGAAACATAATATTGACCTATATCTAGTTTCCTAACTTATTTTGTGCCCAAGAAAGGTAAATAACAAAATAGGAATTATTGCCAAGAATAAATTCCTCAACAATCTCCCCCTTTTGCCTTTCTGGACAAAACACTAAGACGCAAACACAAATGAAAAAACTAACTCCCCCTAAATAAAACACCCAATGTTGTTAACTCGCAAACCAACATTACAAACCAACATTGTTCAAAATACTTATCAAAACAAACTGAGTAAAGGAACTTAATGACTTCGAATCCTCTTTGACCGTCGAGGAGATGTCGAAGTTCCTTCACCACTCTTCTTCCTCTTCTTCTTCTCCCCGATGTTGGTAGTCATGTTGGTAGTCCCTTACCAACATTGAGTCACTCAAGTCTGTCTCGTCCTCCCGCACTGCATCTGTTCCTGTTCCATCGCATTCTCCCTCGCAGTCCTCCTCGGCTGCATGTGATCACTCCCAGTCCTCATCTGGCACTGCTACTCCTTCGCCAGAAATTGAGGACATGGAGCCCTTCTCCGAGAAGTTTTTAACCGCTGAAGCTGCTGAGCTGTTTGATGTTTATCAAACTCGACATATGATCGCTGAGAGAAAAGTGCCGTTTGACCTTGTTTGAGCGCCACAACCTGATAGCCTACCTCCGATTTCATGGTATGTATTCCACAGTCT
>BMAC01000426.1:352308-443443 GCA_014905375.1 Phtheirospermum japonicum | reverse complement strand
AGATGAGGATGTTGCTGATGTTGCCGGAACTGAGACTGTTGCTGATGCTGAAGATACTGCTGCCGCCGAAGCCTTGGCGAGCCTTGCTCAAGAGTAGAGGCGTAAGCGAATACGGGCGCGCAACAAGGCTTTGAAGAAAATGATGAAACTATCCTTGGCAGCTGTCTTCTTTTTCTTCTTGTCCTTTTTGAAAGCAGCAAAAATCTCTTGCAAGGGCACATCCATTGAAGAGTCAGGGGAATGTTCAAAAAGGCCTGTATCAAACTCAGGTGATGCAGCAGGAATTGGAGATGACGGGGGAACATCAGCAGGCGACTTGGCGGAACTAGTAACCTCGCCGGTGATGAAATCGAGCACAGTATATGGAGGCGAAGAGTACTCAGTAGCAGAGGACTTTGGAGAGACTTTGTCATTCGCCTGGCTCGGAGAAACACTGTCTTTTGTCCGGCCGGGTCTCCTGTCGGCTTTTCGCACGAGCTGCTTCCGGCGAGTAAACCTCTTCTTCTCCGGCAAACTGGGAGCAGAAGCAGACGGCGGCTCATCTCCGGCAATCGGAGCAGCAGGCACAAAGTCATGATCATCGGGATCAGACTCCACAGCAACATCTTCCTGGAGGTTGATGTGTTCAATCGGCACATGGCGGCGCGGACCTGCCTTGCTCTTTGGGACCGCGGGCGGCACAACGCCGGGCGGTATGTTGCGCAAACGCCTGGACCGCTTCAAGGTAAGATTCCCTACGCGGCCAAAGGTCTCAGCCACAAAAGCTAAATCGGGGGGGTTATCGATGTTAATCTCATTCCCGGGCTATCCAGGGAACACCTGAGTAACCGGTGTAGCATCGACCGGTGACGGAACAGGTACAGCGGCGAGAGAATCTGGCGCATGCAAAACAGGCGACGATGTTGATAGCGGTGGGCTTGAAGAGCTACCACCACCAATCTCTTCACGGATATCCAGGCCGCCTATCTTTGGATATGGTAACGGAATCTGGTCGCCGGAGCGGCGAACCTTATCTGGTAGTTCAGGGACTGTCGGTGGTGGAGAGCTAGACAGACATCCTGCAAAATTTTCACAGCAACAAAGAACCAAGAACAGAAATTCGATAGAATTGGAGAGGAGAAGGGAGTCTGAGAGTTGTAATTGGAAAGGGGTTTGGGGGTTGTGATTAAACGGTAAAAAGAAATCAGCTTTTTAAGCCCCCAAAAAGTGACCGTTGAAAGAGGGGAGAGAAAGAGTAAAAAATGAAAGGAAAATTCCCTAAAATTCTCACCGGTTGATTTTTAGGAATAAAACACGATTTTAATTCTTTTTTTTTGTTTAAGGCACCACTCCTCCTCAAAATAGGCTTAATGACCACAAAAGCCGCCCCACAAACTCTACTCATTATTCCTCGTTTTTAAAAAAAAAAAAATTGTATGACTTAATCTACAAAATAGGCCGAAAAATACAAAGCTGAATTTTATGAACCATCAGCACAGTTGTACCTATCTTGTGCAATGTTACCTGTCACTCACCAAATTCATCTCGTTATTACCTGTCCAGCCATCCGATTATAACTCCACTGAAATACCGGGTTAGCTCAATTCAAAACAAAATTAAGAGATTTCAAGTACGACAAAAACACAAGAAACATGACGCACAGTAAGATGGCATCTTCACAAAGTATGAATGTCCTACGGGATGCCTAAAAATCATGACCTAAAAGGTTAAAATAGAACACACAAAGATTTCAGTGTTTTGATCCAATGTTGCTTTTTATTACTAACAACATTATAAACCAACATTGCCGTAGGTGAAGTCAATGGAAACTTACCCCTTAACCCAAGTTAATGACTACGTCAAAATCTCTCAAGAAGGAGAATTTTAAAGATTGGAGCATTTTGAGTCCAGATTTTATTCGTCCTTGAAGGGATTTAAATCTTTTAAGTTTCAGCAATTGCTGTTAAACGCCTCTTGTTTTTGGACCTGGGAGAAAACCAGTTTCTGCGGGCAAGTTCCACAATCACCTAAATTCGAAGAGGTTGGTCCTTTTTGTCATTACTTTCATTGCAACAGAGGACCTCATTACACTTTCAATCAAACTCAATGCATTAGTATAATGTATGAAGAGAAAGATAAAAAATGCATGCAAAATAATACAGATGTTGTGACTGATGTTGATAAGAGGTGTCACAACATTACAACCAACATTGGTTAGACAATGCACATACCGAGATCTCTTCTCAAACGAGAGAAGGTCTCGTAATCTAATGCCTTAGTGAAGATGTCAGCCAGCTGATTATCAGTTCCAATATGTTCAAGGCTAACAATCTTCCTCTCAACTAGGTCTCGAATAAAGTGGTACCTTATGTCAGTGTGTTTGATTCGAGAATGCTGAACTGGATTTTTGGAGATGTCAATGGCACTGGAATTGTCACACAACACCATCAAGATACTACTATGCAGACCGTAGTCTTCAATCATTTGGTTCATCCACAGTAATTGTGTGCACGCACTTCCAGCTGCAATGTACTCGGCTTCAGCTATAGAAAGAGAAATACAATTTTGCTTTTTGYTGTACCAAGAAATTAGATTATTACCCAGAAAAAAACATCCTCCCGTAGTACTCTTCCTATCTACTACATCCCCAGCCCAATCCGAATCAGTGAATCCTAAAAAATCAGTACCAGTATCTTTTGTGTACCACACACCTAGTTCAGTTGTACCAGCAATGTACCGAATAATTCTTTTAACCGCTTTCAAGTGTGACTCTTTTGGATTAGACTGATATCTAGCACATAAGCACACACTATACATAATATCTGGTCTACTTGCTGTCAGATATAATAAACTTCCTATCATACTCCTGAACATGGTGTTATCAACACCCTTACCAACATCGTCTCTGGTCAGCTTTACAGTTTTTCCCAGCAGCGTTTTCTTAACAGTTTCACCCTCTAACCCAAACTTYKTGACTARGTTCTTAGCATATTTAGTCTGGGAAAGGAAAATACCGTCATCAAGCTGTTTAACTTGTAAACCGAGGAAGTATGAGAGGTTACCTTCCATGCTCATTTCGAACGTATCGGACATTCGAGTGACAAACTCCTTGACCATCTGCTCGTTAGTGGATCCAAAAATAATATCGTCTACATAAATTTGGACAATTAAGATGTGCTTGTTGGATTTAAGAAGAAATAAAGTTTTATCAACTTCCACTTGTCTAAAATTCAAATAAAGCAAATGTTGAGTTAGCCTTTCATACCATGCTCTAGGAGCTTGTTTTAAACCATAAAGTGCCTTTTTCAATTTTAAAACAAAATCAGGTTTTTGAGGGTCCACAAATCCTTTAGGCTGCTCAACATATACTTCTTCACTTAAAACCCCATTTAAAAACGCGCTCTTAATGTCCATTTGATGTAACGAAATTTTCATATGACAAGCAACAGAAAGCAAAAGTCTTACCGACTYAATTCGAGCAACAGGGGCAAAAGTCTCWTCARMATCAATACCTTCAATTTGTGTGTACCCTTGTGCAACAAGTCGAGCTTTATTCCTCACAATGTTGCCTGCTTCATCAGTCTTGTTCTTGAATATCCACTTGATCCCAGTCACATGAGCATTTTCTGGCCGTGGAACAAGATCCCACACATCATTCTTGGAGAATTGGTCCAGCTCCTCTTGCATAGCCCGAATCAAGAACTCATCCTTGAGTGCATCCTCCACGCGCTTGGGCTCTATTTTAGAAAGGTACAAAGAATCACGAATTATAGAACAATTAGTAGACAAACATACATACCTGACCATTTCCTTGAAGTTTATTTGTCGACGTCTTGTACTTCTTTCATCCATATCACCAATGATTTGGCCCACGGGGTGGTTTTTCTGGATTCTGGATGGAATATCCCTTTGATGAAGTTCAATGGGATCTACTGGATCTTCTTCTTCTGAATCAGAACCAGGTTCTGCAATTTGGCTCGATGTTGGTACTTATGTTGGTATCCCAGTATCAACATGGTTATCAACATCACTTAGGTTTCTGAGTTCAGCGGCTGCATCTTTGTTTTCAACACCTGCACCATCAACTGAAGTAGGAGTAATACTGTTCTGAGGGTTTTGATCATAAATCAGATCATCATCCTCGACAGGCTTGACTCCACTTGTTAGATCATCAAACTTGACATTTACTGACTCAAACATACTTCGAGTTCGAAGGTTAAACAACCTATATGCATGACTATTTTGGGAATAGCCCATAAAGATGCACTTATCACTCTTTTAGTTAAGTTTGGCAAGATGATTTCTGTCATTAAGCACATAGCAAACACATCCAAACACATGAAAATAGCTCAAGTTTGGTTTCTTCCCAATCAATAATTCGTAGGGAGTTGCACATGAACCTGGTCTAAAATAAGCCCTATTCGTGATATGACATGCAGTGTTCATTGCTTCAGCCCAAAATCGTTTAGCTATTCCATTAGAAATGAGCATAGTTCTAGTCATCTCTGCTAGAGTTCTATTCTTACGTTCAGCTATGCCATTTTGTTGAGGGGTAATTGGTGACGAAAATTCATGACTAATACCCTCGGAAGTGAAGTACTTTTGAAAAGATGCGTTTTCAAATTTCTTTCCATGATCAGTTCTAATTCTACCAATTTTTACTTTAAATCTTACACATAGCTTCTTTGCAAGTTTTTTGAAAGCCTCAAAAGTTTCAGATTTTTCTTTTAAAAACTCTACTCAAGTAAACCTAGAAAAATCATCAACAATCACGAAAACATACCTCTTGCCACCAAGGCTCTCAACCTCTAGTGGTCCCATGAGATCCATGTGAAGTAGTTCAAGGCAAGATGATGTAGTGAGACTTTGTTGGACTGGATGTGGCACCCTTACCTGCTTCCCCTTTTGACATGCCTCGCATACGGGAATGATCTTGGTGTTGAGCTTCGGCAGTCCAGTCACAACTTCCTCCTTAGCCAACCTATCCATCATCTTGTAATTTACATGTCCAAGCTTTTGATGCCATAGTTCTGCATCACTGAATTGGGACAACCTGCAAAAAGCATCACAGTGAATTTGGTAGCAGTTATCTGAAGTTCTCTTTCCAGTGAGAATACACGTTCCATTCTCCTCATAAACTTCACATTTTTCACGGTTGAATTTAACACTGAACCCTCCGTCGCATAATTGACTTATGCTGATCAAATTTGCAGTGAGTCCTTCTACTAGCAGCACATTTTCCAATGTTACAACACCAGGAACATGGAGAGTCCCTTGGCCAACTATTTGGCCATTTGCGCCTCCTCCATACTTCACTTTTCCACCTTTAAATCTGACAATGTTGGAGAGCAATTCTTCTGAGCCTGTCATATGCTTCGAGCATCCACTATCAAAATACCATGCTCCAGGTACTAGAGAATTCAAAGAGGTATGGATCATATTGCACTTGACGCTGTTTTTCTTGACCCACACTTGTTTGTATCTGATGTTGGTATTGATGTTGGTAGCGCGGTTACCAACATTGGACTTGACAGGTATATTTGTTCTCTGAAAGTGTCTTCTTTCCCTAATGATCTTCCAACAGAACGGTCGAATGTGGCCTGGTTCTCCACAATGATGACACACGAATTGTCTCCTCCTTCTCTTGTGGCGTTTGGAAGAATTTCAATCTTGACTCGACACTTGTGTGGGTTGACTTGGCTTGTAACCTATTCCATGCTTAGAGGACTCTGGAAGGCTAACCTGCAAAATTTCATCAAACTTCGCCTTACCTTTGTTTATATTTGAAATTGTTCCTCGAACAGTGGTCAGTTCGTTCCTGATCTTTTCAAGCTCAGCATCCTTCTTGGTGAGAGATGATTCCAACCGGACAATAATTTCGAGCTGATCCTCCTTTTCCTTGTTTAGCTTTTCTACTTATTTTGCGAGATCTTTTGCTTTGAGTACCTGTTTACTCCAACTGACATACAATTTTTTGTGATCTTCACTCAGCTGCTCGTATTCCTCATAATAGTCAGTGGTCTCAGCATTCAGGCACACGATGTTATCTGCAAGCAAACCAACATGGATATCGTCGTCCCAAACAACATGGGAGAATAAGGCTGGGACTGGATCAATTGTCTCTGAATCATTGAAGTCTTCAGTAAAGTCAGTAGCGATCATACTTTTCTTTCTAAGAAAGGTTGGACACTCATTCTTGTAATGTCCCCAACCTTTGCATTCGTGGCATTGAATCTCGTTGAGTGGTTTCGAAGAACTTGACACATTGAGAATAGAATTTGTGGACTGAGATCGTGGAAGAGTACGTTCAGTGAACTTTGGAGTAGATGTTTGTGTCCTATTCCTTGTACTTGAGCTTCCAGAATTGTTCTTCTTCTTCAAGAATTTGTTGAAGCGTTGAGTCACAAGGGCCAGTTCATCTTCTTCGAGAGTGGTCGACTCCATCCTTTTAACAATCCCATTAAAATCGAATTCATCGTCATCTTCATCATCGACTGCAATTAAATCGGAAGAATAAGCAACATTCTTCTCTTTCGAGCTAGAGGTGACGTGTTCCATCTCGTATTGCTTGAGGTTTCCAACTAAGGTGTTGAAATCGATGTTATCAACATCCTTGAATTCTTCTATTGCCACCACCTTCATGCTATAATTCTTTGTAATGGATCTTAGCAATTTTCCTACAAGACGGGAATTAGTTATGGGTTCACCCATCTCTCTGCACTCCTCTGTTATTTCCGCCAATCTCACAGAGTAGTCCATGATAGATTCTTTCTCATTCATCCTCATAGCCTCGAATGTGGACAAGAGCATTCTTAGTCTGGATTTCTTCACGCTTGCTGTTCCTTCACACACCCTTTGGAGTGCGTCCCATGCATCCTTTGCCGAMTCGCAGTTCTTGATGATACGATAGTAACTTGCATCTACATAGCCACACAAGGCGTTGATGCATTTAGAGTTCCAATTTACCGCAGCTGCTTCGTCAGCAGTCCAATCTTCTTCTTTCTTGGGAATGGCATCGCCCTCGCCATCCGTGACACGTGGCTTTTCCCATCCAACAAGGACGGTCTTCCAAACACGTTCGTCCATGCTCTTCAATTGCCACCTCATCCTCTGTTTCCAGAGAGAGTAATTCTCACCATTAAGGATTAAAGGCCTCGGGTTGCCTTGAGCATCCATAGCACCTAAAAAATAAGGATCAATACTTAAAAGGTTAAGTAACCCGCTCTAGATGCCAATTGTAAAATTAGAAGGTTTATGGTTTTAAAAATAAGGATCAGATTTACGATGTTGCTAATCGATGTTAACAACACCAGTTAACAACATCGACAAGAGTAACGTAATATTTATGCAGCGGAATATAAAATAGAGAACAAGATTAAACAAATTCAGTTCACAAGTAAATACTTGTGAACTTGGGTGTACAAACCCGAAAACTATATTACTATCACTTCATGTTCAATACACAACATAAAATAATATATGAAAACTAAATATCAAGAAACTTGATACTAAATACTTGTTGTCGGAATGGCAAGATCTTCTCCGTTGGTCACGCAACTTCAAAGATCTTGTTTCTCACGAAAGTTGGCTCCAAGTAGTTTTCTTCGTCGTGTTCTTCTTCCTTTCCTGTGCGTCTTCTTGCGTCTTGCGTCGTGTGTTCTTCTCCTCAAGAGATCCGTGCGAAAAGATTATAAAAACCGTGAATCAAGTGTAGGAATACTTATGTGTTAAATAGACAACTAAGAATCCTAAACTTGGTAGAATCCTAAAAACAAATCCTAAACACAATTTAGGAATAATTAAAGTCTTGTGTATAAACTAGGAAACATAATATTGACCTATATCTAGTTTCCTAACTTATTTTGTACCCAAGAAAGGCAAATAACAAAATAAAAATTATTGTCAAAAATAAATTCCTCAACAAGATGATACACCAAAACACCGCAACATGACAACAACTAAAAAAATATATTTAAACTAATTTTATGTGGGATACCACTTATTTATAAAATGGATCCGTAGACTGAATATCAGATAACAATTTCGGCATTTTGTACACATTGTTCATTAATGCACTGAAGTATAAATACAAGGTATATTTCCTTTTTGAAAATTTGTAAGTTGTGTACTGCAAACAAAACAATAGTACCAACAAATAATGCAACATTGGGATCACTTTGCAACTCATACATCATTATTAAAGTCTATCACTAACTACTGGTTAGAGTCTGAGTCAGTGGGTACAACTGGCATTTTCAGTATGAAGATTAGGATTAGCTACTTATCGTAAAGTAAATGATCCTCAATATATAAATTCAGTTAACCTCTGAAACAATTTATGCTGTCACACATTTGCTGTCACAAAAGAGCACTCCAAAATCTACCAACCAGCAACTTTTGAAATGTCTAAAGGCATTTAACATGCACATGTTGCCCACTTACAAAACACTATAATTTTTATAATTTCAAGGCCCTCGGGCCGTTCAAATCAAGATGAAGTTCAAGGCCTCTTGGCAGCGGGTTAAAGGCAAAATATAAAGTTTAATTCAATAAGACATTCAACCTTAAGATAAGGCTTGCGTCTCTATCTATAAGGAGTAATAAATTTGACTATCAAGTAAATAACTCATCATCATACGGAAATAAGGTCACTCTTATCCAAAGGAGATATTTTCGCTTTAAATTTTCTTTTCCCCGAATTTCAGCTCGGAGCCCTATCGGCTGCTTAGACCTATAAACTCCGTAAATTTGTAAAATTTATGATTAACGATAATAATTATCAGTAAAATGATATTACTTTCAATGTTATAATCTCCGAAAATAACATCAGTAAAAGTACTTACAAATTTGGATAACAAACCCGAAAACTATATTATTTATAAATCGCTCAAGATCAAATACAAATATAATATAATATATGAAAAACACTAGTATCAACACTTTACTAAAATACTTGTCGCCTCGTTATGATGATCTTCTTTGTTGGTTCGCAACTCCAAAGATCTCTTCAATCAAGATCGTGGCTTCAAGTCTTGTGGAAAATCTTGTGATGATCTTCTCCATTGGTTACGCAATTTAGAAGATCTCCTTGATTTTGATCGTTGCCACAAGTCTTTTACTTGCTCGTATTCTTTTTTGCTTGCGTCGTCCTTGCTGCTTTCTCGTCCGTATAAAAAGATTATCGAAGGTGTCTTTCTCTTGCGTCTTTGTCTTGTTTTAAATAGACAAAACTCCTAAAGTTCTAAACTTGGTAAACAAGTTAAACAAGTCCTAATCATAATTTAGGAAACTAAATAAAATTTTAGACACAATTTAGGAAATAAATAATATCCTAAATGTAGTTTCCTAATATATTTTGAGCCCAAGAGAGGCAAACAAAAAAACAAGAAAATTCCCATATATAAATTTTCCAACAATCTCCCCCTTGTACCTTTTTGGCCAAAATACTACGACGCACCAAAAAATTCAAAATAAAACACTAAGACTCCCCCTGAATTAGAAAACTCCACCTAAATAACTCATTGTTTAAACAAGCAAAACACAAATCAATCAATGGCTCGAACTCCTTATCGCCATCCTCGTTCGCTCGCGTCTTCTACATCTTCTCTCCCTCTTTGTTTTGAAAGCAAAAGGACCTCAACAAACGATTTTAGAATCAGAAAACTGAACGATGTTAGAATTGATGTTAACATCACCAGAACAAAAATCGTTTGACTGGGCAGCTGCAGAACTTTTCTTCTTGCACTCCAAAGCAGACAAAATGTCATGTCAGAATCTGGGAAGTAGTTATACTTAGTCTCCGCTGAGTCATGTTTTACGGAGTTAAAGGACGGTCGGCCACTAATGGATAGGAAGAACCTTCATCTTCAACAGAGAAAAAGTTAAGGACTTGGGACGGGGGATCAAAGGTACTTTAATCACCTTTGGGTGAATTTTTCTTATCAGCTAGACGCACAGACTGTTTATGGCTGAACCTCCAGAGCATTGCTGGGTGATGGTGAACTCAACATTCTGCGAGAGAATTTAAAGCAACCACAAACACAAAATCGAGTGCCGTAGGCAGTAAAGTTTTGAGAAAGAAATATAATAATCCTAATTTTGCCAATATTGAAACCGAGATAAAGCTATGTTTTTATAAATCTAGCTTAAAAACAAGCTCACTCTTTCTCAAAATAAGACACACGATTTCACTTACCAAAAACAGGTTACACGAACTCAAGGCTTAATTAAACCACTATCTCCTTTTTAAAATTAATACCATAAATCTTAATTACATATAAAACCGAGATAAAGCTAGATTTTTATAAATCATCACCATAGTTGAACAAATTTTTTCAAAGTAATTTTCCACTCATCGAATCAACCTCGTATTACCTGTCCAATTCTCTAATCTTAACACCACTGAAACACTTGTTTAGCAAGATTCAAGACAGGATTTAGAGAATTCAGGAAAGACACAAGCATAAGCAACAGAACACACAACAAAAAGACTTCTTCTCAAAGTATGAATGTCCTAGTTGATGCCTAAAATCATGACCTAAAAAGGTTAAAAATACAATTTTATGGATTTAGTGACTTGATCAGTGTTGCTTTTCATGGCTTTAGTATGAATCCTTTTTAATCTAGATTTTCTTCATCTTTTTATAGATATGAAGAGACACAGTTTATCTTCAGCAATTGATGTTAACACCCTTTATTTTTAGACCTGGGAGAAAACCAGTTTCTGCGGGAAAGCTTCACAATCACCTAATTGAAGAGGTTATTCTTTTTGCCACCATTTTTATTACAACACATGACCATATTGCACTTTCAACCAGATTCAATGCATTCATATTAGTTATAAAAAAGAAAAAAAAATGCATGCATAAATATACAGATGTTATGAATGATGACAGTTTTGGTGTCATAACATTAAAACTAACACGGACTTAGACAATGCACCTTCCGAGATCTCTTCTCAAACGAGAGGAGGTCTCTAATCTAATGCCTTTGTGAAGATGTCAGCAAGTTGATTGTCTGTCCCTATATGTTCAAGACTAACAATCTTTCTCTTAACCAAGTCACGAATAAAGTGGTACCTTATGTCAATGTGTTTGATTCGTGAGTGTTGGACTGGATTTTTCGAGATATCAATGGTACTGGAATTATCACAGAGCACAGTCAATATTCTACTATGTAGACCGTAGTCCTCTATCATTTGGTTCATCCATAACATTTGTGTACAAGCTCTGTAAGTACAAATCTCATAAAACCACAAGTAATTCCAATGCCAGAACAAACGAAAACACCTTCCATTTCTAGCACAACCCCAAAAATACCACTTCCACAAAATGTGAAAAAACATATTTATCTACAAGTAGCAAATACTTACAATGTCTTCTGAACTAACAAACCACCTATCGAAGAAGGATGATCATTCGTCACACTATTCCCGGATAAATCCCTGCATCATAAAAAATATTCACATCAAAATCAAGTAAACCAATTCAACAGAGGATTATGTCCAAATATATTCTGGTATTCAAGAAAATCTTGAAATTCTTCATAACACCATTAGACAATAAGTTCAGTGGTCAGTCCAATATTGGGTCATGGTAGTTTAGTGTTCATAATGTAGATTGTGTTACCGTGAAGACTACAGGTGTTCAAGTAGGAAAACAAATGAAGGTCAATACTGTTGAATATTATAAACAACTTAATGGTGCAGTAAATTTTTATTTTGGTTCTTCAAGCTTCATTTTGGCCAATATCAAAAATTTCATGGATTCTGGTAACAACTAATCATCAGAGGTAAAAAATAGGGATAACATTGTACCTCTATATGTGAATATCCATCATGATCCATTGTGGTTATACTTCTAAGCATATTATAGCATAGAAAGTGCCTCTTTCTAGGTTGTGCAGGTGTAGATCCAAGCTTAGTATAGGTTCAGTCCATCCATCCAAAACTGAAGTCTATAGACCAACAACAATAGTAATTAATTAGTAGCATAATAAATAATCATTAGCCAACAAATTGAAAAAAATAGAGAAAAAAAATAAAAACCAAATAAAAATATAATTCATTTCTATCACCTCCAAGTTGGATCCATATTGTACGGTGAAAATAATATACTAAAATCTTCCCGAGCTATCAATTCCAAGTTATACATATTGTTTGATGGACATTAGGTCAACATTACAAGCCACGGCTTCATTTTGTCTTTGATTCATTCATTCATTTTTTCTTTCTTTCTTTCTTTCTCCTCTCTCTCTCTCTCTCTCTCTTTTGTTTTTTCTTGATGCAGTTTGTAAAATTTGAAGGTCTATGGTTTTAAAAATAAGTCTCAATTTTATGATGTTGTTATCAATGTTAACCAACACTGACTAACAATATCAACCAGAGTTAAAATAAAAATATGTAGCGGAAATAAAACTTAAGAACACAGCAAATTAAATTCAGTTCACAAGTAAAAGTACTTGTGAACTTCGGTGTACAAACCCGAAAACTATATTACTTTCTTATTCACGTTCAATACAAAAATATGAAGTAATATATGAAAACTAAAATATCAAAAACATGATACTAAATACTTGTTGCCATGATGGCAAGATCTTCTCCGTTGGTTACGCAACTTCGAAGAACTTGTTAATATCGAACAATGGCTCCAATTAGTCTTCACGTCTTTTTCCTTGCTGTGCGTCTTGCATCTTCTTTCTCAAAAATCCGTGCGTCCAAATGTTGTTTCAACCTTTAGGGTTCTCTTGTCTTAAATAGACAATCCTAGAATCCTAAACTTTGTAAACAAGTAAAACAAATCCTAAATACAATTTAGGAAACTAAATAAAGTCTCGTACATAAACTAGGAAACAAATAAACTCCTAAATCTAGTTTCCTAACTTATTTTGTGCCCAAGAAAGACAAATAACAAAATAGGATTTATTGTCAAGAATAAATTCCTCAACAATCTCCCCCTTTTACCTTTCTGGACAAAATACTAAGACGCAAACACGAGTTCAAACAGAAACTACTAACTCCCCCTAAATAGAACACCCAATGTTGTTAAACCATCATCCCAACATTACAAACCAACATTATTCAAAAAATCACTTATCAAAACAAAAGCAGATCAAAAAGGAACTTATTGACTTTCACTAGTGGAAAAAAGTCGATTAGAGGCGGCGCATAAGTGACGGTTCAACAAGAAACCGCTGCAAAAGGTGAATAAGTGGCGGTTTTTAGTCTAGAACAGTCACTTATGAAAAAAAAAATAAAAAAATTCGAGTGCGGGTGGCGGTTATTTCATTCAAACCGTCACCAATAATATTATAAGCCGCGGTTGCTTTTGAAACCGACACAAAAAAAAAAAAAAACCGGGCAGCAGTTGAAGGGGGAACCGTCGCCAAAAATACACCGGGTGGGCGGTTTCTTTATGAAACCGCCTCTTATAGTGCGCCACAAATACTGCATCCGGGCGGCGTTTATTTGGTGAACCGTCGCTTATAAGTTCGGCCTTTTTGGCCGCGCTTTCCAACCCATTAACCGTCGCTTATAATTACATATTAGACGCGTTTCTTATTCCAACCGTCGCTTATAATCAATCTTTATCAAAATCTACACGGCTCCAAAATTAGACTGAAAAATTCCACCGCTGCCGCTCGCCGCGCCCGTCCTCCGACAGACTATCTCCAACCTCGCTGCTGCCGTCCTCTTCCACCGTCGCAAGGTATGTGTTTCGTATATGTATAATTTTTGGTTTGAAATTATTTAATAGATTTTACCTTGATTTTATTTATTTTTGTTGTAATTAAATTAGGGTTTAGTTATTTGTGATTTATTGAATAGACTTTAGATACCCTATCCTTCCTCCTCGATCTGCACCTATTCAAAAACGATGACGCTAAACGCCTCAACGACGACGAGAACGAGTTTCTGACTTGGCAGCGGCTCACCAGCACTCGCCGCGAGGTGTGAGCCTCTACCACGACATTATCCGGGCGACCCGGTTCTTCATGTGGCCCGATTCCCGAGGTGTCTGACGTTCTGAGGGAAAACACGAGATAGGAATTTGATGCGGCCCGATTCGAAAAGGACCCGGAGGTTTTAATGCGACTGCTCATCGGAGGGCGGGATGTGGTGCAGGCGGTGCTCGATAAGCTCATGGAGAAGCAGAAGCAACAAATCGAGAAGAAAAGGAATCAATCTCATCGGTGTTGATTTTGAGGTAAGAGCTTGCAATTCAATTTTTTATATTCGTACTTTGGGTAGCAATTTACATCTAGAATTGAGTCCTTGAAATATGAATTCATTGTTATAGCATGGACGGTAAGCCCGCCACATTTTTCTACTGTTTTTGTAGCATGGACGGGCTGGGCTTTGAATATAGTGGTTCGGAAATTTGGGCCAGGTCGGAGTGTTTGATTTCTCCTATATTTACATTGTTTTGTTTCTTGTACCTTGGTTTAGGCAATTGTGGGTGACAAAACGATCGCGTTTTCGCTTATGGATAAAGAAATGTATTCTGGTATGTCATGTTTGACGAAGGCTTCTCCAGTTATTGAGCGTGGAATTGCACTTCACAAGGTATGTTTCGATAATTTTGTATTAGAGATTGTGGCTTTGGTTGTCCTGCAGAGGAGTATGAAATGATTAAATCTTTTTCGCAGATGATTCATTTCTTAACAATGGCATTAGGAGGAGAAGGTTACCTTAATTTCATGGGAAATGAGGTACGAGTTAAGAACTTCTTGGATGAATAGCTTTAATTTTTGTGGATAAGGCGCATTTCTAATTTTCTTATCAAAAATAGCTAATTAGAAAAAGTACTCTTGAGGTTTGACCTAATTACAAAAAACCTCATCTTACTTTTCAAAATTATAAAAAAAAACCACCCCTGAGATCAATGGTACCTTATATTTTTATTATTTCTTTTTATTTAATTTTTCTTTTTTTTGTAATTTTCCCTATCAAAAAGTTGAATTTCGTTTTCATAGAGTTGTCTTGGAAATTTTTTAGAAGAATTTCGTTACATTGAATAAGGCAATAATATTATTTCTAAGTTTGAAAGTTACAAGTACTTATTTCACATTCGTTTAACCGAACTAAATTGTTTTTTCATCGATATTTATTGTTGTTTGGGCACCCAGACTGGATCGACTTCCCTAGAGAAGGAAATGGTTGGAGTTCCGATAAGTCCAGACGTCAATGGGAACTTGTGGATACAGAACATCTAAGATTCAAGGTCCGTTCTAATGCCATCACTACAAATCATCTTACCAGTTATTGCAGCAAGTATTGCAACATAGTTTCCATTTCAATTTCTGAAATTGCATAATAAATCTTTTTATTTTTTGTTTTTTTAATCATGAATCATAAATTTATGGGATAATTACAAGAAACCCCTAAGGTTGGGGTATTTACAAGAAACCAAAAGTTTTTGAAAATTACAAAAAAGACCCTTTAGGGGGTGAAGTGTAATAATGCATAAGTGGTTATATGTAATTTTCAAAAACCTCTGATTTTTCTTGTAATTAGCCCACACAGTCTTATTTGTACGCATCACTAACTTTATTTCTACCAAATAAGAGAAAGTGGTAAAAGTTTAGTTCCCAGTCACAATATGTTTTTTCTCTAGTGTAAATTGTACTTATTTAAAAAATATTACATCTCAATCCAACAATTTTCTCGTGATATCGTAAATGCAGTTCCTGAATGCTTTTGGCAGAGCCATGAATTTGCTCGATGAAAAGTTTAAGTTCCTTGCATCGTTAAAACAGATTGTAAGCAGCGCGGATGAAGATAACAAGGTAAAGTATTTTTATTAGAGATATTTTCGAAGCTTTTGAATGATAAATTTTAATTTTTAGAGATTAACAGAATTGTAAATTACCGCTTTGGGTGATTTCCTATTACAGGTGATTGTTTTTGAACGTGGAGATCTGGTATTTGTGTTTAACTTCCACCCAAAAAATACATACGAAGGGTATCTATTCTTATGCTAAGATCTTCGTTGTCTTTGTGGAAGTATTACATGATTATTTTATTTATTTAATTTAATTTTCTAAAATATGTTTCGACTACAGGTATAAAGTTGGTTGTGACTTGCCAGGAAAATATGCGGTTGCTTTGGACAGTGATGCTTGGGAATTTGGTGGACCTGGAAGAGTAAGAATCAGGTCTACCGTAAACCTTACATTTATTTAGATATTTTTTATAACTTGGTATAATTGTTTTTATTATTTTCGTGACAGGTGAGCCACKATGTGGAGCATTYCACAAACCCAGAAGGTGTACCAGGCATTCYTGAAAYGAATTTTAATAATCGTCCCAATTCATTCAAAGTGCTTGCTCCTCCTCGTACGTGTGTGGTATGTATGTTTTTAAAATAAATATTTGCCAAAATATTAAATTTGAAGTATTTTCACAGAATCTCCTTGCGAATATAATACGAGACCCATTTACTCGTAGTTTTTTGTTTAATTAGTACTCCTGTCTGCATTCATTGTTAAGCACCCTGAATCAATTAATTTTTAGTCCGACATCATTGCACTCTAGGAATAAATCTGCATTTGATTTTAAATTCTTCAGCCACTTCCTGTGTTCTTTGGACTCATGATTCCCTTTTGCTGTTCGACACTTGTTTTTTATTCAGATTATAGCAACAACAAACCGAGCTGATATTTTGGACCCTGCTTTAATGTAAAATTRAATTTCCCCATCCTACTGAGGAAGCTAGAKCTCGGATTTTGCAGGTAGACCTCATATACTATTGATGTTTTAGTTTGGATTAAATGGTCTTGCTGGTTTTGGAGTTTGTTTTCATTTTAAGTTTTACCGATGAGTTCTTTCAATTGACATTATTATTTTGTAATGTAGATCCACTCCAGAAAGATGAATGTTCATCTAAATGTTAACTTTGAGGAGCTTGCTCGCTCAACAAATGTAGATCCACTCCAGAGTTAGTTTTGCAATTAACCCCATAAATCATTACGTCGTCGTGTCTCAGTTTTATAGGCTTCTCTTCTTTTTTCGGTCTTCTCTTAATTCTTTTTCTAAATTTAAGCATGACTGTATTTCATCCTTTAGACTAGTAAAATCTAACTCGTGCTAGATTAGTCGCCGCATAAGTAATGTAATAAATAGATTCTATTTGTTGTTTTTCACCTCTTGAAGGAGCTGCTATTGTAATATACGTCAAAAAAAAATTAACAGTTAGAGAGGGGTCATCATAGTCTTGAGCCACTTATAGTAGCCAATTTTCCAACCAAAAAGTATACAGAACTTTGTTTGCATATCATCAAAAGGAAAGTGCTCAGTAAGTTATTTTGTGACGATCATTGAATAATATATGAATTAAGCCACTATATGTTTTTGTGGTTTATTTCTTTATTTTATTAACAGATTGTTTCTTCCAGTGTTTCAAAAAACGGCCAATATTTTCTAAGGCTTTTTTTTTTCTCTTCCCTTTTTCCTTTGCAGATTCAAATATTCCGGACAATGTGTTTTTTCTTGTGGATTGCCCTCATGACTGGTTATTTTCCAAGTGTTAAACTATGGTGAGTTTGAAGCTGCGTTTTATTTAGTTTATTTCTATTTCTTTGAGTTTATTCAAAGATTGCATATTATTTTTAAAAAAAATTGTGTTTAATGTGTATTAAGGTTCATCATGGTGGAGCTGAAACCACAGCAACGGGACTAAAAGCCGGGGTAATTTTCTTGACATTCAAAAAATAAAGTTATAATGCTCTAAATAATAATTCTCTAAATAATAATTCTCTAAATAAAGTCATAATTCGTTAGTATTAATAAATCTAATATTTTGTTTCATGTTTTTAATTTAAGAATTGGATATCGAATCAAGATTCTTACTCACCGTTGTAGTTCGATGAGATTCGAAATGTGTTTGCAAGATACGTTATTGACATTCTTCTAAATTCTTAATTGTAAGCATTTGTTGTGTATATTGATGAGATTGAATTGTTATGATGTGAGATGATATATTTGAATAATTTTTGTTCGATATTTATGACATTTGTTGTTTGTTTTGATAATTTGTGTTTGTTATGAAGATTTTGATTTGTTTGGTTTGTGTATTTGCTATGAAAAAAATGATTGTAGGAATTATAATAATTTTCTGGATTTTCAGATTTTTAGAAATTTTGGCGCAGAAAGCAGGGGAAAAAAAAAACAAATAGAGGCGGTTCTAACAAGAACCGCTGCCAAAACCTTTGACTTTAAGTGACGCTTCTAAACTAGGAAGCGCCGCCCGGCTTCGATTATAAGCGGCGGTTCTGATTGAAAACCGCCACCCGGTACCAATTTTAAGCGTCGGTTCTCAGATACGAACCGCCACTTCATTCTTTTTTTGGCGTCGGTTTCGGCCGATTTTCAATAGTTTTAGCGGCGGTTCAAATAAGAACCGCCACCCGGATCTTATTTTAAGAAGCGGTTTGAACCGCTGCCCGGGTTATTTTAACTTTAAGCGTCGGTCGTATTAGAGGCGGTTCAGAACCGCCTCTAATGGCTGTTTTGAACCGCCTCTAATCGACTTTTTTCCACTAGTGTTTAGACCCTCTTCGAACGACGAGGGGATGTCGAAGTTCCTTCACTCCTAACCTTTCGCTTCTCCTTATGCATTCTCTTCATCTTCTTCAAAGCCTTATTGCGACAGCGGATCCTCTTCATTTGCTTTTCCCGAGCGAGACTCGCCAAGGCCTCGGCAGCAACAGCATCCCCATCAGCATCATCAGCATCAGCAGCATCATCATCGGCAGTATTTGCATCGCCCACATTTTCTCCCCCTTTTTGACCAGAAGGCAAATAGACCTCCATGATCGAACCACAAAGTGCCTTCAACTGGGTCATTTGCGTATCAATCCAGTCCACATGTGACCGAAGAACCTGCGTAGAAATGGGGACCATGTTGGGACTAATGTTGGGAATGGCGGTCCCAACACCACTAGGAACATTGGCCTGGAAAGGTGCCCGCCAATGAAGATCAATAACCATGGCACCTGTAACATGCTGACCCCTTAAAGTAAACCAATCAGCCTCCCCAGTAAGGACATCATAAGTATAAAGCGCCAAACCCTGATTTTCAAGCAGGCTGAAGATCAAAGAGGAAAATCACAATGATGCGGCGGACCTGGTGGTTGCGAACTTCGTGACAATATCAAACACATGCTGCCCAAAGCTAAACTTGACTCCCCTCCCAAGCCTATACAAAAACTGGGCCTGAGGCCGCGTAACACAAGTGGTGTTCTTGGAGGGAATCCAGTTGCAAATGACGATCTTATGCAAAATAGAATAAAGATTAGACAGACGAGTACAAGGCAACTGCTCAAACCATGCATGAACTAACCCCCCAGACAAAAAGGATATAACATCATATATATCGTCCACAGTCGAATCACCCCGATACGGCTCAGTGCTAAATAGTTCATCAATCAAATCAGGGGTAAAAGAAAACACTTTGCAATGCACATAAACTTTGCCATAATTCACAGAATTCAAATCAACCATAGATGGAAATAGATTGGCATAAAATTCCACGACTATATCACGGACAAAAGATAGGCAATCAAGTTGTGTCACTCAAACAACTCAACTGGAACTCGACGCTCAATGATCATATGTCGGGTTTGGTAAGTATCAAATAACTCTACGACCTCAGCAGTCAGAAACTTCATTGAAAATGGCACCATATCCTGAAGCTCAATGGCCCAAAAAGGAGAGTCACCAGATGAGTGGGAGTGAACAGAGGCATCTGAAGAAGTCGGCATGGGAGCACGAGAAGCAATTGGAACAGAGGCAGTGCTGGAGGACGAAACAGATGACGAATGATATGATGTTGGTATGGGGGAAACAACATGAGGATCAACATTGTCCTCCTTCGCAACCTTCTTTCTCTTCTTGTCCTTCTTGCAGGCAGTAAGAATATCACGAAGAGGCACATCAAAGGATGAGTCAGGAGATACTTAAAAAAGCTAAGGATCAAACTCGGGTTGATCTTTACTAACTTGAGACGGAGGAGGAACAGCAGTAGCCTGTCTGGATGAACTAGTGACCTCCCCGGTGATAAAATCCAAAATCGTATAAGGAGGGGAAGAATATTCGGTTTCAGTGGAACTAGGAGAAACCTTGACTTTCGCCTGGCCAGATCTCTTGTCGGCCAACTTTACAAGCTGTTTCCGGCGAGGTGTCTTCTCCGCCGTCAGATTAGGAGCCGAAGGTAATGGAGGCACCAATCCTTCCACCGGAGCAGGGACGTAATCATCGTCGTCAGGGTATGACATCACCGTGACATCCTCCACAAGATTCATGTGCTTAATTGGCACATTGCACCGCGGCCCTGTTTTGCTCTTCGGTACAGTGGGTGGTACAACGCCGGGAGGTATGTTGCGTAACTGCCGGGAACTTTTTAAGGTAGGGTTCCACACTCTTCCAAACTTCTCAGCAACAAACGCCAAATTTGGGGAATTATCAACATCTATCTCGTTCCCTGGCTGTCCTAGGAACACTTGCGCTTCAGGGATGGCGTCAATCAGTGGCGGAACTGGCACAGCAGCGTAAGAGTCGTGCGCTGGCGAGGGTGGTGGTGATGTCGTTACCGGTGGTGGGTTGGAAGAGGAACCACCATAAATTTCTTCACGTATGTCCAGGCCACCAACTCTGGGATAGGGCGCAGGAACCTGTTCGCCGGAGCGATGGAACTCTGCTGGCAACTTAGGAACAGATGAGGACGGAGGCGAGTTTGACATCCTGCAAATTTCTCAAAAGCACAAGAGCAAAAAAGAAAATCGAGATAATTGGAGAGAGGTAAGAGTGCTGGTCAGAAGGGTAATTGGGAAGTGATCAAACGGTAAAAAAATAACCAGTATTTATGCTTTCAAAAAATGACCGTTGCCAAGGAGAGAAGAAAAAGAAAATAAAAGGAAAAAGCCCTAATTTTACCTACTTGCGGATTTTGGGGCTAAAACATGATTTTATTTCCTTCCTAAACCAACACCACCCCCCCCTTAAAATAGGATACGTGATCAAACCCACTACACCATTATCTCTTCTTTATTTTTTTTTAAATAAATTGCACAACTCTAAAAAAAAAATCGGCCAAAGTAGATAGCTAGATTAACTGAACCATCATCCCAGTAGTATCTATATTGTGCAATATATATTTTCACTCTCCAAACCAAGCTCGTTATTACCTGTCCAGCCGTCCGAGTACAACTCCACTGAAACACTTAGTTAGCTAGATTCAAAACATAATTAAGAGAATTCAAGTAGACAAAAAACATGAGAAACAGTTCGCACAGCAAGTAGGCATCTTCCCAAAGTATGAATGTCCTATTGGATGCCTAAAAATCATGACCTAAAAAGGTTAAAACTATTCACATTAAGGTTTTAGTGACTTTGATCAGTGTTGCTTTTTATTACTGACAACATTATGAACCAACATTGCCTCAGGCAAAGTCAATGGAAACTTACCCCTTAACCCAAGTTCATGACAACGCCAGAATCGCTCAAGAAGGTGAAATTCAAGGATTGGATCAATTTGTATCCACATTTTCTTCATCCTTTTAGGAATTTGAAGTAAAATATCTTATCTTCAGCAATTGCTGTTAACACCTTTTGTTTTTGGACCTGGGAGAAACCAGTTTCTGCGGGTAAGCTCCAAAATCACCTAATTGAAGAGGTTAGTCTTTTTGTCATCACTTTTATTATGTATGAAAACGAAAAATAAAAATGCATGAAAAAATTGTACAGATGTTGTGACTGATGTTGTTATGGTGTGTCGCAACATCACAAACCAACATTGGATCAGACAATGCACATACCGAGATATCTTCTCAAACAAGAGAAGTTCTCAAAATCTAATGACTTCGTGAAGAAGTCAGCAAGCTGATTGTCTGTTCCTATATGCTCAAGGCTAACAATCTTCCTCTCAACTAGGTCTCGAATAAAGTGGTACCTTATGTCAGTGTGTTTGATTCGAGAATGCTGGACTGGATTTTTTGAGAAGTTAATGGCGCTGGAATTCTCACAAAGCATAGTTAAAATACTACTGTGCAGACCGTAGTCCTCTATCATCTGGTTCATCCACAACAATTGTGTACACGCAGTTCAAGCTGCAATGTACTCGGCTTCAGCTCTAGAAAGAGAAATACAATTCTGTTTTTTGCTATACCAAGAGATTAGATTGTTACCCAATAAAAAATAGCCCCCTGTAGTACTCTTTCTATCTACCACATCCCCAGTCCAGTCTGAATCAGTATATCCTACAAGTTCAGTACCAGTATCTTTTGTATACCACACACCTAGTTCTGTTGTACCAGCAAAGTACCTAATAATTCTTTTAACTGCTTTTCACTGTGACTCCTTTGGATTAGACTGATATCTAGCACACAAGCACACACTATACATAATATCAGGTCTACTTGCAGTTAAATACAACAGACTCCCTATCATGCTTCTGTACATGGTGTTATTAACACCCTTACCAACATCGTCTCTCGACAGTTTCACAATTTTACCTAAAGGAGTTTTCTTATGCGTTTCACTTTCTAACCCAAAATTTTTGACTAAGTTCTTAGCATATTGGGTTTCAGAAAGGAAAATACCATCATCAAGCTGTTTGATTTGAAGACCAATAAAGTACAAGAGATTACCTTCCATGCTCATCTCATATGTGTCGGACATTCGAGTGATAAAATCCTTGACCATCTGCTCGTTAGTGGATCCAAAAATAATATCATATATATAAATCTGGACGATTAAGATGTGCTTATTGGATTTAAGGAGAAACAAAGTTTTGTCAACTTCCCCTCGTCTAAAGTTCAAATAGAGCAAATGTTGAGTAAACCTTTCATACCAAGCTCTAGGAGCTTGTTTTAAACCATATAAATCTTTCTTCAGTTTTAAAACAAAGTTGGGTTTTGGGGGATCTACAAATTCTTTAGGTTGCTCAACATAGACCTCTTCACTCAAGATTCCATTTAAAAAGCACTCTTTATGTCCATTTGATGCAATGATATATTCATATAACAAGCAACACCGAGTAGAAGTCTTACCGACTCAATGTGAGCAACAGGGGAAAATATTTCATCAAAGTCAATTCCTTCAATTTGTGTGTACCCTTGAGCAACCAGCCGAGCCTTATTCCTCACGATGTTGCATACCTCATCAATTTTGTTCTTAAAGATCCACTTTGTCCCAGTTACATGAGAGTTTTCTGGTCGAGGAACTAAATCCCAAACATCATTTTTGGTAAATTAATCGAGCTCTTCTTGCATTGCCTTTATCCAGAACTCATATTTGAGTGCATCCTCCACACGTTTGGGCTTTGTTTTAGAAAGGTACAAAGATTCACGAATATTAGAACAATTAGTAGACAGACAGACGTACCTGACCATTTCCTTGAAATTGATTTGTCGCCTTCTTGACTCCTTTCATCTAAATCTCCGATCTTCTGTCCCACGGGATGTTTTCTCTGAATTCTGGATGGGATTTCCCTTTGATGGAGGTCAATGGGTTCAGCTGGATCTTCATCTTCTGATTCAGAATCTGATTCTGCCACGTCTTGAGCTGATGTTGGTTCTGATGTTGAGTTCTCAGTACCAACATTGGTACCAACATCACTCAACTCTCTGGTTTCAAGACCTGCATCTCTGTTTACAATACTTGCACTATCATCTACAGGAAGAGTGATATTATCCTGAGGATTTTGATCATAAATCATATCATTATCCTCGGTAGGTTTAACTCCACTCGTTAGATCATCGAACTTGACATTAACAGACTCAAACATGCTTCGAGTTCTAAGGTTAAACAACCTATATGCATGACTATTTTGGGAATAGCCCGTGAAGATGCACTTGTCACTTTTTTAGTCCAGTTTAGCTAGATGATTTCTATCGTTGAGCACATAGCAAATACATCCAAACACATGAAAATAGCTCAAGTTCGGTTTTTTACCCATCAACAGATCATAGGGAGTTGCACATGACCCTGGTCTAAAATAACCCTTATTTATAATATGACATGCAGTATTCATAGCTTCAGCCCAAAATCTTTTTGCAATGACATTGGAAATGAGCATAGTTCTAGTCATCTCAACAAGAGATCTATTTTTATGTTTAGCTATGCCATTTTGTTGGGGGGTAATAGGTGAAGAAAACTCATGACTAATACCTACCGAAGTGCAGTATTTAGAGAAAGATGCATTTTCAAATTCTTTTTCAAATCTTACACACAGCCTCTTTGCAAGTTTTTTGAAAGCTTCCAAAGTTTCAGATTTTTCTTTTAAAAACTCTATCCAAGTGAAACGAGAAAAATCATCTACAATAACTAAAATGTACCTCTTTCCACCTAGGCTCTCGACTTCAAGTGGTCCCATAAGGTCCATATGAAGGAGTTCGAAGCAAGATGATGTAGTGAGACTTTGCTGAACTGGATGTGGCACCCTGACCTACTTTCCTTTCTGGCATGCCTCGCACACAGGAATGATCTTGGTGTTGAGCTTAGGTAGCCCATTCACAGCTTCTTCTTTGGCCAACATGTCCATCATCTTGTAGTTGACATGCCAAAGCTTTTGATTCCATACCTCAGCATCACCTCATTGAGACAACTTGCAAAAGGCATCATTTTGGATTTGATAGCAGTTATCAGAAATCCTTTGACCAGTGAGAATACACGGTCCATTCTCCTCATAGTCTTCAAACTTCTCACGGTTGAATTTGACACTAAAACCTTCGTCGCACAAGTGACTTATGCTTATCAAATTTGTAGTAAGTACTTCTTCCAGCAACACATTTTCCAGGGTTACAATGTCGGGAACATGGAGATTCCTTGACCAACTATTTGGCTATTTGTGCCTCCACCATACTTTACCTTTCCACCTCGAAATCTGACAATGTTGGAAAGCAGCTCCTCTGACCCAGTCATATGCTTCGAGCATCCACTATCGAAATACAACGCTCCAGGGACATGAGACATCAGGGAGGTATGGATTATATTGCACTTGATGTTATTTTTCTTGACCCACACTTGTTTGAACCTAGTGTTGGTATTGATGTTGGTAACATGGGAACCAACATGAGATTTAGCTGCTACCTTTGTTCTCTGAAAGTGTCTTCTTTCGCCAATAATCTTCCAACAAAATGGTCGAATGTGACCTGGCTCGTCACAATGATGGCACACGAACTGTCTCCCCCTCTTCTTGTGCCGTTTGCGCAATTTTTGTTCTTGACTTGAGGACTGTGATGGCTGATTCGGTTTATATCCAATTCAATGCTTTGAGGTTTCTGGGAAACTCATCACCAAGATTTCGTCGAGCTTTGCCATCCCCTTGTTAAGACTTGTGATGGTTCCTTGAACCTTTTTAAGTTCAGTTTTTATCTTTTCTAGCTCAGCATCTTTCTTGGTGAGTGATGATTCCAATCGGACAATTATGTCAAGTTGATCACTCTTTTCCTTGGTTAGTTTCTCAACCTATTTTATGAGATCCTTCACCTTGAGTACCTGTTTTCCCCAACTGACAAATAGTTGCTTATGCTCAACACTCAACTGCTCGTACTCTTCAAGATAATCAACAGTTTTTGCATTCAGGCATACGATGTTGGTTGTGAGGTTACCAACATGGACGTCATCGTCCCACACAATATTAGTAAACAGGGATGGAACAGGTTCAGGTGAGTCGGAATCATTGACATCCTCAGTGAAGTCTGTGGCAACTATGCTCTTTTACCTGAGAGTGTTAGCACACTCATTCTTGTAGTGTCCCCGGCCCTTACATTCATGGCATTATACCTCACTGAGTGGTTTTGGGGAGTTAAGATCTGGGAAGAGCGCGTCCAGCCCTTACATTCTTGACGATGTGGACTGAGATCTGGGAAGAGCGCGTCCAGTGAACTTTGGTGCAGACACCGGTGGTTTGGTCTTTGTGTTTGATCCTCCCATGCTGTTCTTTTTCTTTAGGAAATTATTAAAAATTGGGTCACAAAGGACAGTTCGTCTTCCTCAAGAGTAGTGGACTCCATCTTTTTCAAAATCCCATTCATGTTGAATTCCTCATCGTTTTCATCGTTGTCAAAGCTAGCATCAGATGAAAGAGCAATATTCTTGTCTTTTGAGTTGGAACCAAGGTGTTCCATCTCATATTGCTTGAGGTTTCCGACTAAGGTGTTGAACTCTATATCATCAACATCTTTGGATTCTTCTATGGCAACCACCTTCATATTTTATTTCTTTGTGATGGATCTATGATTTTGAAAATAAGTCTCAGTTTTATGATGTTGTTATAAATGTTAACCAACACTGACTAACAACATCAACCAGAGGTAAAAACAAAATATGCAGCGGAAATAAAACTTAAGAACACAGAAAATTAAATTCAGTTCACAAGTAAAAGTACTTGTGAACTTGGGTGTACAAACCCGAAAACTATATTACTTTCTTGTTCACGTTCAATACAAAAATATGAAGTAATATATGAAAACTAAAATATCAAAAACATGGTACTAAATACTTGTTTGCCGTTATGGCAATATCTTCTCCGTTGGTTACGCAACTTCGAAGAACTTGTTAATCTCGAACAATGGCTCCAAGTAGTCTTCACGTCTTTTTCCTTGCTGTGCGTCTTGCGTCTTCTTTCACAAAAATCCGTGCGTCCATAAGTTGTTCCAAGCTTTAGTATTCTCTTGTCTTAAATAGACAATCCTAGAATCCTAAACTTTGTAAACAAGTAAAATAAATCCTAAACACAATTTAGGAAACTAAATAAAGTCTTGTCCATAAACTAGGAAACAAATAAACTCCTAAATCTAGTTTCCTAACTTATTTTGTGACCAAGAAAGGCAAATAACAAAATAGAAATTATTGCCAAGAATAAATTCCTCAACATAGTTTAAATTGTTATATTTGGTCAAACAATCTCTAACTTCCATCCCGTTATTTGGTCAAATTGTTATATTTGCGCTGTGCTAAAATGTGGAACATTGTAACAAACTAATAATAAATACCTGAGACACCCTTGAAGCCTGAGGACTTCGACTCCCGCCGTAATAAAAATACTGAGAGTTTAATATATACCCTTTTGTTAGGAATTTGCAAAATGCAATATGGTTAAGCCCATTTTCAACCAAACTTTTGAGGCCAACGAGCGGAAGTTTAGCCACGGATCTCTTTAGCAATAAATTTAAAGTACAATTAACGAAAAGAGTAACAAATATCAGTCAAATTGTGTACCAAGTGTAAAACAAAAATATTAATTAAAAAAATTAAAAAAAGGTCGTTCGGAAAATGAACGAACCTTGGCAACAAAGATTGGAAAAAAAGTATACATATGATACAAAATATCTAAATACGAAACATGATTCGATATGATCGCCTCGGGTCTTTCCAACTCTTTCGACTGATCCTCAGACGCAATCTGAAAAAAGAAATTTTGAAAAGCATAAGAACTGAAATCTTGACGAAGACGTAATTAAATAAAATAATAACATAAAATGGTCTATAAGGCATAAGAGCATACACAAAGAGTAATATCATTATAACAGATTGATAAAACCAAAAAGATTGGTTACCAAGAATATGGGGTACTAACCTCAAATATGAGATCAGCGACTTAAAATAGCTTCCTAATACGTCACAGCAACCTGCCAAGCCTTCAACAAATTTCCTGGCGACCTCGCTGGTCCTGCAAAATAACACCTTCAAGCGGGTCGGATGCCAGACCCGTGAAGGTCCTACGATGCTTAAGTTAGATAAGCAATTGGTAGTTCTGAGAGCCCAAATACGATAAAAGCGAGATAAAAATAATGAGAGGTATGCACCCCTTTTATAAAGACAAGAGAAGTGTTCCCCAAGTTAGGGTTTCCTTCTCTCACCACAATTCCATAAATATCATGACACCATGACCGAATTAGAATTAGGATTCTTCCTTTATACTAAGTTCCCACAAATAATGGATCTCTTACAATAATAGGCCTAGGCCTGTTATTCTTTCCATATAGTCCGCCAGGACCCTATAGACCATCCATGTAAGCAAATGGGCTTGATATTTATAAAGCTCATAACCGAGCTCTAGCACACATAACATAAGAGGTCGCGACCCTATACGAGAACTGATCCTCATACTCCAGGTCGCTACTCTACAAACCAGCTCGCCCACCTCTCCAAAGAAACCAACCAGCTCGCTCACTTCCCAGAAATGAAGTCACTTACCATAAATACCCTCATATATTACGTAAGGATTTTTAGTGCCGTTTCAGCTAGTCCCCCATGTAAACAGAAAGTTTAAGGAACACAACCACCAAACAAATCACAAACACACATAAATCACCTTGCCACCTTACCAAACCATATTTCAAAATTGCCCGACGCAATATACCGATCTATAACACCAATTATCCCACAAAAAGTTGCCAAATAAGTCCACGACCTCCAAAAAAATCAGCTCGCTGAGCTCGCCCATTCTCCAAGAAGAAAACTCCCCTTAGAAGAAAAGATCTATAAACTCCCAGGTCGAGTCCCCAGACTCCGCACCTAACGACCCAAAACCGTAAAGCCCCTCCCACGACCTGAAATTATACTTAGGCCCATCAATTTCAAAAACGTAATCATAAATAACCCAAAAAGTCAAAACACGCCTTCCTTTACCCATCCCATCCCTTTTAAGCTTCATTAAATGCAGCCTGACAGCATGTCGGGCACGTGTCACTCCCCCATTTTCTCGTAGTATAATAAACACCGTGGGTCCAAAACAAAAGGCCCAAAACATTCCTTGAAACCCTACCAACTTTCCCGCTCCTACCTGACCCATCAGCTTTTTACGCCGCCGAACAAAAAACCCTTTCCTGTCCCCTCACTCGTCACTTTACACAAATTCAAGCAAAAAGAATGCCATTTTTACTCTGCAACAAAGCTCGCCTACTAGAAGATTTTTCAAAAATTATCAACAGTGCACAGCTCTCCACCGACCTCCACAACTCCAAAAATGTGTAAGTCCCCAGATCCCCCCCTCTTTTCAATAATTTAATTTTATTGCCATGTATGTATTGCATCTGCTGAGTTGCTGTTATCTTGTGCTGTTCCCCTCCCCCTGTATTTTCTGATTTATGATGGAATTAGCGTCCTCCAACCCCAATTCCCAAAGTTTCGGCCTTTCCCCTGATTCGAACCCTACCGTGAACCCATACATTTTTACTAGGAGGCAAAAATAGCCCCCCTCTCCCCCCTCCAGCCTTCGTGACGAGCCAAAAGGTGACGTCGATTGGCCGGAATTAGAAGCCCAAACTAGGGTTCATATTGACGCCCAAGCTTCCCTAAAAAACATACCCGAAGATCCTTCCCCTGCCCCCTTAGCCCTTACGAGCATACCAGAAGTCATTCCCGTAATTAAGCCTGCAAAACCACCACCTTGCGAGCACTTCATAGAAAACCCTGTAACTGTAGCTCGCTCCATAAAAGCTAGGGACCTAGCTCCCTCAACTCTTACAACCAAGGAAATCAAAGACAATTACTGGCTACTCCCCGACCCGAAAAAACTTGACGAATTCAAATAAACCCTTAACCTCCCCAGCACCGCCGAAATGATCTTACCCGATATTATCCACGTAGTTCACATGAAACCCTCTCCAAACCACATAACCCTTTTTGACGAGCTACTTAGAGTAGGATTTAGGTTCCCAGCCCATCAATTTTATGTTGAAATTTCCCACCTGTACAAGGTCTCCCCTTTACAACTGACCCCTATCTCCATGAAATTTCTGGCGGGGTATATCATTTTGTGTAAATACTATAATACCCGACCTGATCCCGATTTTTTCCAAATTTTTTTTCAAATAAAATATCAACATAATTCTTTTTACCTTTCTGCTCGCTCGGGACAATCTCGCTTCTTAATAAACCCTTCCAATAAAGTCCCTGAATGGAGAAGGATTTTCTTCTTCATTCATAATACGGAAGAATGGCCTTTTTTGACCGAGCTAAAATACCATACTCCCAAACAACACAAATAGCCCACTCCAAACATTGCCCAGTTTTGTACGAGAAGTATTCCTACCAGCTCGCGGAATAGAGTAAGCGCCCATTTGACGTGGTGCAGCTCACCAGCCGATCCAACGTTTTCAGATATGTGGGCATTGACTCTCACCCAGTTGACCCGGATCTTGCCCTTACTGAATCAGAGTTTGGTAGGTTTTCCAAGTCTCGTAATTCTACACCATTCATTATTTAAAATTGAATAATAACACCCCTTTGCTATTGCAGTCGCATTTGTCGAAAGATGTGCCTCACCGAGCTTTGATGAAGTCACAAAGCTACCTACACCACAACCGCCGTTGTCCCAGCACCTTTCCCAGTCATCGCTGTTGACAAAGTGTTAGATCAAGCCTTTGGGAACAAGGCTGATCAAGGAGAGGGAGGCGATCTGGAGAAGATGCCGCGGGTGCAGAGATCCTCCAAGGGAAAGGGAAAACGTCCTCTTCAACCTGTTCCAAGAGTCCAAGCCCTCCTATACAAAAATATCGCCGCCTTCGGAAGACTTATGCCGCTACCTCTGTAAGCTCTCCTGACCTAGGCAAAGGATTGGCCCAGTGTAACGACGCCAAAGAAATCCATGCCTTTCTCAACGAGCGAATAATAAAACAGATAAATTCCAAAAACCCTTTGTCCTATTAATATAATCACTTGCAAACCCTTATAAGACGTTGTGGTGTAGCTGAGCCACCTGGTCTCCAAGATTTTTGAGGTATTCATGGCGCGGTCCACGGGGAGTGAGCTTCAGAAAACATGTGATGAGCTGATCGCACAAACCGAATAACAAATGCGGCAGCTATCTCTAACCCAAGGAGAGCTGGATGGCGCGAACCAACTACTAAAAGCTCGCAAGGAGGAGATATTGATTCTGAAGAGCCAGGTAAATAGCCTGTAGGATGAAACAACTTTCATGGGCACTGAGCTCAAGGACGCTCAAAAACAGGCAGGAGAGCTCAAGGTGCAAAATCAAAAGCTTTAGGAGCAAAATCAGATGGCGCATCAGCAAGGTGTGGTTGAAGGTCGGCGGACCTTTCTCACGAGTGCAACGGGCGAAAATATTATTATCACTTACAGAGAGGAATTGGTGAAGGTCTACAGGAAATCCTCCATATACTTTGGTGAAATAGCTGTTGGCACTCAAGAGTGGATGTTCAAGGCCGCCGACATAATCAAGAATCAGGTCGCGGCGCTAAATGTCTCATACAACCCCGACGTGCCCGACATCATCGATATGTAGCCCCCATTCATCACTTTCAAAGGCGATATAAACCAACCAATTGACGTCGAATGGTGGTTATCTTGCCAGGGTCGAGCTGTTATGTTGGCCAAGATATCGGCCGAGTTGGACACACCTCTGGAAGATATGGTTTCTGCGTCTGGACCAAGCGCGACCTGAAAACTTGTTAATCATATTTTGATTTAATAACCTGTATCCATGCATTCACCATGTATGAACAATATTTATGATTTGTGAACACTTCTACTTTTATTTACTCTATACATAGCTCGTCAACTTGAACCATATATGATCCTGCACTTTAAACTATGTAAAAACCAGACCATAAACCATGTATGAAATAAACTCATAAGTTAATATCGGTCACGCGAAATTACAACCAATCGTACTTCGCCCCATAAGATTCAAGAAATAATCAAACCATAAATAATTAATAACCTGTGGAGCTTAAAGTAAGCTTAAAAGATAAACATATCAGTTCGCAAAAACACATCTATCCATAATATAACATAACGGCTCGACAAAGATATGTAAGTCAAACATATCCTTCCCGAATATATAAAGCAATAATCACACCATCAACCATATTAAAAGACCATAAAAGTAGTTCACCCAAAATTTATAATAATGTAACCATCCGCCCCGAGGGGTAAATAAACAACCATCCGCCCTGAAGGGTAACTACCATCCGACCTATACAAGCATCGATTTATGAAACAACTATCCGCCCCGAAGTGTAATAAGAAAACCATCCGCCCTGAAGGGTAATAAGACAACCATCCGACCTATAGAAGCGTCGCTCGACCTATACAAGCATCGGTTTATAAAACATCCATCCGCCCCGTAGGGTAATATATAAACTGCCCGCCCCGAAGGGTAAATCACCATAACCGCCCCGAAGGGTATAAACACCTCCAGCTCTCCATTTAAGGATAATATTTCTTCAAGTGACACACATTCCAGCTCCGAGGTAGAACCTTTCCTTGTACATCTTCGAGTATATACACCTTCCCGTAATACCTTTATCACTTTGAAGGGCCCCACCCAATTTGACTCCAGCTTCTTAGTCATACGCAATGCATCCGCTCGCCTCCATACTAAATTGCCGACCTGAAAGCAGCGATGCTTGACACGTTTATTAAAAGTTGTTTGTATCCTTTGTTTATAGTGTTCAACCTAGGCCGCAGCCCTATCCCGTACTTCATATATCATTTTGATCTCTCTCCTAGCTAACCTCTCATTTTCTTCCATATTAAATGGTGTTATGCGTTGCGATCCACCTACTATTTCCGCTGTAATAATCGTATCCATACCATAGACCAGACTGAACGGTGATTCCCCCGTGGAGGTTCAAGGAGTTGTTCGATAAGCCCATAGGACCGACCCGAGCTCTTCCTCCCAAAGCCCTCCTGTCTTTTCCAGTCGCAGCTTGAGTCCCTGCACAATTATACGGTTAGTAACCTACACTTGCCCATTAGTTTTGGGATGCGCCACAGAAGCAAATTGATGCTTCATCCCCATCTCCTTGCACCAATTTTGAATTTTTCTCCCATTGAACTGAGTTCCATAGTCAGATACAAACACTCGCAGCTCACTGAACCTGTAAAATATATTGTTAAAAATAAAATTAATCATATGCTGCTCGCTTATTCTTGTGACCGCTTTGGCCTCCACCCACTTCATGAAATAATCAATTGCTACCACCAGATTTTCTTTATTGCTCGGGGTCTTTGAAAAGGGACCCACGATATCAATCCTTCATTGCGCAAAGGGGCACGACGAGATCATAACCATCATATCCTCCGCCGGTATATGAATAACTGGGGCATGCATTTGATACTTTTTACACGTTCTCACCAGGTTGCTAGCCATACCTTTCATTTCCGGACAAGAGAAGCCAGCCTTCAATGTTATGCCAACCAACGCCTTTCCCTTCGCATGATCGCCACAATACCCTTCATGTATTTCCTTTAGCACCTCCAATCCTTGCTCCTTATCCAAGCACTTCAGAAAAGGTCCAAAACACGACCTCTTGTACAATGTCTCATTTACCTCACAGAAACGAGCTACTGTTCTGGCCTCCCTTGTTGTCAATCCTTCTACCCCTTCCTTGGCCTTGACGAGAATATCCCATATAGGTGCATGCCAATCATCCTTGATTTCGAGCTCCATAATCTCCTTTCCTTTTTCCACACTACTGTGTTCCAACTCCATCAACGTGATCCTTTGAGTATCACAAGTCCCCAGTGCTCCTGCTATTCTAGCGAGCTGATAAGCCCGAGTGTTTTCAGCTCGCGGTAAATGCTCCAGTTTAAACTCTTCAAAGCATGCTGCTGATTCATACATTTTTATTACGAATCTGAACATAATTGGGTCTTATTTTAGTATTTTTATTCTATTTTTCGGGTTAAGAATGAGTTGAATTGCATCGTTTTGCATTTTTTGTCTCTTTACTTAATTTTCCAATTATTGATCAATAATTGGTCCAAACAAGAATAATTCTGTGATTTTCTCATACAGCTAGAGTGTCCGGTGGATTCAAAGTACGAAGATTGAAGGAGAGACACTCACAAGTTGCCCAAAAGGACATACACCGATCGAACAGCTCATGTATCCGATCGGTGCAACTGTTGACGTGCCCACTGACCGCGAGAGATGGCGCACCGAGCGGACCCAGGGACAGTAGCTTTCATCCGATTGGACAAGACCTCTGACCGATCGGACAAGAACATTGCGAACGCAGATTTCTTGAAATTTTCAGTTACGAAACGGCTGAAAAAGTTTTTAAAACTCCAGAAGCGGCTAGGGTTAGGGACATTCATCTAGCGAGGCTGAAGAATAGGTTAGAGAACCGGAAATACATCCAAAGGTTGAGAGATTCAACACATCTCTCATACTTTTAGCATAAATCGTACGACACCGTTTTGACCAGTGATTTACAGCAAGCCGACTTTCGACGAGAAGTTTCTGGGTTCGTGACAAGCCCGAGGATTCTACGCATTTCATTCGGAGAGTTTTCGTTCATCATCCCCCATTGAACATAGTTCGATGACTCGTAATTTCTGAATTCATATTCTTAATCATTCTTAGAGTAGATGGTTTGACATTGAACATGAACAATAGATGGTTTGGTTAGTTAATGTTTTGATAAATAGATATTAAGTTCTTGGTGATTGGATTCATACCTTTGTGTTTTTGGATTATCGTTCTTGGATGAACTATTGCTTTTGGTTTGAGAATGAAGTTATGAAATTTAGTTACATTTGTTTAAACATCTAGTGTTTAAATCTTGTTTGGTATTTGTAATGATTTCATGTGCTGTTTGGTGATAGAATAGTGAGTGATTTTTGGATGATAAAGGTATTCGATTGTTAGTCGTAAACGTCATTTTCAATAGTTAGAATGATGTTTAATAGTTTGCACTAGAATTACAATAGTTGCTTTTCTTAAAACTTGTCGAGAGGTCGACACCCTCGAGACAAGAAGTATTCGTTTTGCTAAATTATTGAGATTGAAACAATTACAAAACCCCATTTGACCGTGTGTTTTTAGATAAAATTATGATATTAGTATAATAAATATCGTTAAATCCGATTCCCATTCCTCGAGAGATCGACCCGAGTTGACTCATCAGTCTACAAGTGACCCCGTTCTCTTGCGGGCGAACTTAAACCCTTTCAAACGTAGACGCATATCGGTTAACCGGAATTTAATTTTGAAAGGAAAACAAAAGTTCGGCTTAGCTGCCTCCTGTCGCAGTTTGTTTAAGTACACCGCCATTCGCTCTTCCTTAGCCTCAAAAGAACCATCGAACTGCCGAGCTATCAATTGGGAATTCGTGTACGCCCATACTTTTCTTTCTCCCAGATCGCCTGCCATTTTGATACCCTGCAACACATTCTAGTACTCAGCCTCATTATTGAATGCTTTATACCCCAACTTTATCGCGAACTCCAAATTTTCTCCCTCTAAGCTGGTTAACACAATGCCCAACCCCGCTCCCGATATCATAGTTGAGCCGTCAGTGTACAATGTCCATGGCTTTACCTCCTCACTCGCATCAGATGGGCGCACCATCTCTTGCAGAAAATCTGCCAACACTTGCGCTTTGATAGCTACCCTTGGTTCATATATCACGTCATACTCGCTCAACTCTACATACCACTTAACCAATCTTCCAGATACATTTAGGTTACTCAAAACCTGTTTAAGAGCTAAATTAGTACGCACCTTCACCCTGTGACTCAAGAAGTAGGGCCCCAGTTTTCTTGCTGTACAAATCAACGCGAAACCTCCTTTCTCCAGCTTGGAATATTTTAACTCAGTCCCCCCATAACATCCTTCTAATATAATAAATAGGCCTTACGTGCCCGCCTCTTCTCTGATCAACACCTAGCTTACTGCGACCTCCCCCACCGATATGTATAAGATCAGGTCTTCCCCAGGCATTGGCTTAGTCAACAGTGGTATCTCAGCCAGGTACTTTTTTAACTCCTCAAACTCATCCGCAGCTTCTTTTGTCCATTCAAACTTGGATCACTTCCAGAGTGCCCTAGAAATTGGGACACCCCTTTCCTCCGACCTGGAAATAAAACGACTAAGCCCTGCGATGCGACCTGTAAGTACCTGTACATCGCGTACTGTCCGAGGGTGTGGCATCTCTAAAATAGCTCGCACTTTCTCCGGATTAACTTCAATCCCTCTTTTCGTCACTATGTACCCCAAAAACTTCCCCGGCCGTACGCCGAACGCACACTTTTTTGGATTAAGCTTCATCCCATACTGCCTTAGTATAACAAATGTTTTCCTCAAATCCTCCACATGGGATTCAGTTTTCTTGCTCTTGACCAGCATATCGTCAACGTAAACCTCCATAGTGGACCCTAACAGATCTTTAAACATCCTATCCACCAATCTCTGATAGGTCGCCCCAGCATTCTTCAGACCAAAAGGCATGGATACAAAACAATACGTCCCCGTGAAAGTAACGAAGCTCACCTTGGGCTGATCCTCCTTTGCAAGAGGTATTTGGTGATACCCTTGTAAAGCATCCATCATGATCAACATCTCGCACCCTGAAGACGAATCCACCAACTGATCAATTCGTGGCAAAGGATAATGATCCTTTAGGCAGGCTTTGTTCAGATCGCGAAAATCCAAGCACATTCTCCATTTTTGTCCCGGCTTCGGCACCATTACGACGTTAGATAAGTATTCAGGGAATTGAATTTCTCTTATGTGGCCAGCTTTTAACAATTTCTGCACCTCTTCCTCGATTACCTTATCCAGCTCTGCCCCAAAATGCCTCATTTTGTGCTTTACTGACCTCACCTCCGGGTCTGCATTTTAATGATGTTGTGCGACCTCATGAGACACCCCTAATATCACTATCAGCATCAACTCTCTTTCAGTGATTACATGTGCCCCATTGAATGCATAAATAGGCGTATTCACAGGTTGCACCTTGGTTTCCAGTTTAATTTGCTCAAGACAATATGTGTATATTATATTTACCGAGCTCCCATTATCCACAAAAAATCTTACCGACTTCATACCCCTCCACCTCAGCTTCGATTACCAATGCATCATTATGGTCCCCCTACAGCCCGCGTCGCTCGTCAGGGCCTACAGTGATGACTGGCCCCACGACTTGAGGTCGTCGACTCACACTAGCAACCTCCCACTGTCCCAAACGAGCTGACTTAACATGCCTCTTCCTTGAATTGTTGGAATCCCCATCCGTTGGTCCACTCGAGATCATATTTATCTTCCCCTTATTTCGTCTTGGGCCATTATGTCCCCGATTTCCCTGATGTGGTTGTCTCGCGACCTGATCCTGAGGCGGATCCCTCGGTGGTGGTGGAGGTAATGGTCACCCTGATTCCTTCGGTTCTCTATCCCTATAAATGACTTCTTTCAGGTGCCCCGCTTTGATGAGCCTCTTGATTTCTTCTTTAAGATGCCTGCACCTCTCCGTGGATTGCCCGTAATTATTGTGAAACATGCAAAAGAATTCAGATTTAAAACGATTAGGGATGGGCGTGCGATCTGCTGGACATTTTATCTCATTAGGTACCAGGCGTTCCATGATAGTAAATACCTTAGCCCGCGGGTAAGCCAATGGTGTGAAATCCTCATTCCTCCAGTCTTGCACATCTACTTTCGGTTTTCTGCTAACCACAGGCATCGGAGTCAATAGCCCGCGCACTATCCTTCTGGGTCCTCTCCTTAATTCCCTTCTAGACACACTGCCTCCCGTATCCGCGACCTCCCTACCAAAACGCACCCGATGCTCCTCTTGTGCTTCTTCCACCTGTATATATTTATGGCATCTTTCCAAAACCTCATCATACATCCGTGCCTCCTTCTTCACCAAGTACTTGCGTAAATCCTCTCTCCTTAGACCTTGATGTAAAGCTCCCACCTTCATCTCATCCGTTGCAGCGGGCACCCCAAGGGTGGCGCTGGTGAACCTATTGACATATTGCTTTAGAGTTTCGCCAGGTCGCTGCACCATAGTAAACAACGACTGTGAAGTTCTCGCATTCTGCCTCACACTAGAAAATTACTTCAAAAAAGCAGCTCGCAGTGCCTGAAAACCAGTGATTTTTCTCCGTGGCAATGGGTAAAACCAGCTTTGCGCGATTCCCCTCAAAGTTGACACAAAAGCCCGACACACTACAACATCCGTATATCCATGTAACATCGTCTCATTCTCGAAAAGCTGCAAGTGTGCCACTGGGTCCGTCATCCCCTGATACTGTAACTCACCCGCCTTATATGTCTTAGGCATCGTAGCTCGCAGCATCTTATTTGAAAGGGGATCTGCCTCATTTTCCTCGAACTTCTCCCCCTCAACCCTTCTTTGTAACTTTAGCACGGCCTCTTGCATCTCTCTAAAAGCCTTACTTCCTGGTCCCACCTCATTTTCACCATTCCCTTTGTGGTACCCACTACGGCTCTTATGGGTTTTATCTTAAGATTCGCTATCCGTACCCGAAGTGTGGGTTCCGCTCTCACTGGTATGCTTGCCATGTCGGCAACCTCGATGCCTGTAATGGCTCCGCTTTATCTTCACCCCCTTCCCCTTATGCTTATGTTTATGAGTATGAGACTCCGTGGATAAGGTAGAACTTGAAGTATCCTCATATTTTCGCTTACTACGACCTTTCCTCCCAGGAGAAGATCTCCTAGACAGAGATCTTCCGCTTTGTTTCATTTTCTTGGTGATCGACTTTTCCTCATGCTCACCGTTTGGTCCATCAAACTTCTCTTTCAGAGTACCCAGCTCGCCTGCTAGGTACTTGTTCAGCTCTTCCATCTACTCCAGAGGCACGAAATCCATAAGCCCATCTAAGAATCCTTTTTTAATTTGGCAGGGCTTATCCTTGGGTAAATCCTTCCATTCCTTCGTTCCAATATTATTCACTTTCTGCGCCACAACCTTCAGTGTCTTCGCCTCCAAATCTTCTGCCGGTTCTTTTCCATCACGTCATTTTGGGGAGGGCGGCGGTGTGCCTCCCAAACTTTGAACAACTGGTTATGCCTGAGGAGGCATTTGTCCGTCTTTTATTGGTTCTTCATCGTTGACATCCACCTTCCCATTCCTCTTCTTTGATTTGTTTGATCCAGAACCATAGTGTAGGGTTCTAGATAGTATGTTACTGTTCTTCATGCTTCGCTTGTGAAATTTCTCACGCCTTTCTCTCAAGGACCCGATGTCCCTCTTTCCCACAGACGGCGCCACTTGATAAAACCAAAAATATTGGTTACCAAGAATATGGGGTACTAACCTTAAATATGAGATCAGCAACCTAAAATAGATTTCGAATACGTCACAGCGACCTGCCAAGCCTTCAAAGAATCTCATGGCGACCTCGCCGGTCCTGCAAAACAACACCTTCAAGCGGTTCGGATGCCAGACCCATGAAGGTCCTCCGATGCTTATGTTAGATAAGCAATTGGTAGTTCTGAGAGCCCAAATACGATAAAAGAAAGATAAAAATAATGAGAGGTATGCACCCCTTTTATAGAGACAAGAGAAGTGTTCTGACAACCAAGATTAATGCACTTAACATGTAAGATTATTTTTTCGGACGGTGAAATTTACTCAGTCATAATTAATTATAGTAGTTTTTTCTGACTCATTTTTGGTCTCAATTATAAACGGACATCCTTTTACTTGGAAGCAGCTTCGTACGGGGTTAGGAATCGACTCATTAATGTGTCTTCATCTCCATGGTGGTTGCTCATTGTGTTTTTTATTTTATTTTATTTTATTATTTGTTGATGGTCGGTATTCCCCGAAGGAGGATCCGAGCTGAACGAATTAGACTGACCCGGAAAAGTGCCTAGGTGCCGAAGACACCGAACAGGGCTTTCACTGAGCTCAAGGCCTACTGCCGAGCTGAATGCGCATTGCGCGCGGGGGTTGCCATGCCGAGCCGAGCTCAAGGCATGCTGACCGAGCTAAAAGCGGAACGCACAGGGCTCGGCGAGGAGGGCCGAGCAGACCAGCACTTGCCGAGCGCCCGTGCCGAGAAGTGTCGAGCATCCCCTCTTAGTGGGGCCGAGCAGAACAAGCCGCGCTCGAGGCCTACTGCCAAGCGGAACAGGCCGCGCTCGAAGACTGCTGCCGAGCAGAGCAGGCAACGCACGGGCACTGCCGAGAACACCCGTGTGGGAGCACCAGGCCGAGCTCGAGGCCGGCTGCCGAGCATAAATGTGCTGAGCAGAAAAGCTCAGCTCCCAGCCGAACACTCCTGCCGGAGGTTCCGGGCAGGACACGCCGAGCACCTTGAGCTCGGAACTCTGCCGAGCAGAAACTTGCCCGGAGGAGACCGAAGACCCGAGCCTCGAGTCAAATGCTCTGGCCGGGGAGAGCCGACTTGAGAAGTGTCGAGGAGGGTGGATTCTTACGAGAGACCCGCTCGATTCGAAAAATATCTGAGGTCGCCATTGAGTCGGTGGAAAATATCTAAGGGCGGTATTGAAACGATGGATACAAGAGCAGAGGTTTTTAGAGGGCCCATAGGAGAGTGCCAGGTGTCTAATTAGGGTTTCAATGGAAAACTATAAATAGCCTCTCCAAGAGAGAGAGGAGGATCCCCAATTTTTTAGAGAGAGAAATAGATAGAGCTTTAGAGAGAGAAAACTTGTAATCTGATATTGAGCACTTGTAAAAGGACTCTGCCAAGGCCGATCCGATCTGATTTTTTGGGAATAAAAGTTAAGCACCTTTTCCTACTCGTTCGCGACTATTTGATTGCGGTTCTCCTGTTAATTTTTGGTTTTATATTTGGTTGTGTTACTCTTAACATAAACAAAATGGTGTTAGAAGAAGGTCTCTTGTGATCTGCAGTCCCACGTGATCAATCAGCTCTTCGATTTTCGTCTTCTGTTTTTTGCCCGGTTTTTTCATTTTTTGTGAGGAATTGAACCTCAGCTCTTCGTCACATTTGAGTTTGGTAAAGAAAAAAGGAGAAGTTTCTCCTCATCCTACTTTTCAGCATGGATCCTTCAGAGAGTTCAAGGAGAAATCCTGGTAAGGAGCGCCAGGAAAGGACTGTCCAATCCGGCCCGAATGAGCTCGACCAAGAACAGGTCAGATCCTTCATGCAGCACCCTGCCTTTGCCAAAGAATTTGAGGAGATGATGAAGAAAGCAGCAAAGTCAATCCTGACACCTGAAGCTCTGGTCGGCAACCCCAGGAACGCTGACCTTCAGGAGGGGCAAGCAGAATCAGACCCAGCTTGGGAGGTAGCAAAGAAAAATGGGAAAAGAAGTCTGGAGGAGGAAACCGAACCGAATGCCAGGAGCAAGCTTGATAGACCTCCCATCGCGCGCCGCCTTACATTCTCTTCCCCACAGAACGTCTTCGCTCGGATAGGTAAGCCAGCTAGCAAAGCACAAGAAGATCTTCCCGTGAGGTCGGCCAATAGCAAAAGCATGGCCGTGAGCATCCTATGTAAGCCAAAGGACGATTTGGCCGAGCTGAAATATCTGAAACAGAGAATCGCCGAGCTGGAGGCCAAGCAAATCACTTTCCCACTTCGACCCACGTACCCGACCTCGCGACCTGTCCTGATTAGCCCGGCATGCGACGACGAGTCTCCCCTATCTGTCTAAATTTTCTCTGAACCGTTAGAGGGAAGCTGAAGATCCCTCCAATCGCCTTGTACAAAGGGAGCAGTGACCCTGATTCCCACCTCAGTCATTACAAGAATTACATGGACATGCTCGGCGCATCCGACACTTATAGATGCCGAATGTTCTCCATGACCCTGGACGAAGTCCCTTTGAGGTGGTACACAGTTGAGGTCCTCGTTCCGAGGACACTTTATGGTTTCTAAAGCCACCGTCGCATTCAAGAGAGCTATCGCAACCATAGTGCAGCAGCCAAACGAGTCATTGAAGAGCTACATAGCCAGGTTCACAAAGCAAGTCTCAGAATCTCAGCGGTGTGGTGACGAAGACTTGCTCATCCTAGCTCAGAACGGTTTGTCGGACAATTATTTCTTCAAATGGGTAAATAACCAGCAAGACCCGCAGATTTTCTAAGAATTTCTCGCTCTGGCCGCGTCACAAATCGCAGCCGAGCAGAACATGTCAGCTCCAGTAATTTCCTTCCCACAGCATAACAAATCAGCCCGTCAGGTTGACAAAAACCCAAGCTCTTAGGCAATCATGTCCAAAAAGCTCCTACAAGACAAACACACAGACCTCCTTGCAGAGTACAACGAAGTCTACTCGATGGCAGCGGCCACAATTTTTGAATGGATCAAAGACCTAGATATCCTTCCTCCAGCTCGGCCGATCAAGAAAAACCCTTCCTTGCTGGACAAAAAGAGGTTCTGTAAGTACCACGGATCGATCAGGCACAACACAGAAGAGTGCCACGATTTAGTCCGTGCCCTGATCAAAGTTTGTGATGATCGGATCCTGCTGCCGTTCTCAAAGAATCATCAAGTCCGGCAAGAACAAAGAGGAAACAATCAGCCACCCCCTCCACCACCTGCGGGGGTCGGGGCTCCGTGAGAAATCCTGACCTTCATTAATACGAGCCGAGCTGCGGAAGAGATTTCAAATAGGAAGAGGAAGATCCTGATCAGAGAGGCTAGGAGCTCAATTCAAAAAACGAAAGTCATGAGATCTGACGTTTTTCATTTCGATGACCAATCAGAGGAAGAGGACAAGCTTGTATCATCCTTCACCTTTCACGACTCAGATGCAGCCCCGCTGGACCATCCCCACTCACATGCCCTCGTTATTACCATGCCCATCCTTGGAATCCAAACTCATCGAGTCCTTGTAGACCCCGGAGTGTACGCAAGCATAATCTACCTACCAGCCTTCCGAAGGATGAGAGTTCCAAAGGAATACATCGAGCCATGTGAGGATAGGATCAGGGGGATCAGCGGCGGCTATGTGCAGACTCTTTTCCAAGTTAGGCTATCTGTTGAGTTCGGCACGGGAGAAGAGAAAAGGACCATCCTCACAACTTTCAAAGTGATTGATGTCCCGAGCGATTTCAACGCCCTTATTGGCAGACCAGCTCTTTACGTCCTGAGAGGCGCGATGTCCGTATACCACTACTAAATCAAATTCCCAGGCGTCTTAAGCGAATGCGAGCATCGAGGAGATCAGGTAGCCGCTCGGGAATGCAGCTGGTCGATCAGGCCAAAGCAAATCAACATGGTTAAGCAAATGAACGAAGAGCTGGGAGAACCGATGGAGGATGCAAGTGAGGTGAAGGGAAGAAAGGATGTGCTGAGCTCAGAAAAGGCCGCCGATCTCACAGAAAGGGAAATGGAGAAAAGACCGTGCCCCGATCAGAACACCAACAATGATACCGAGCTCGGCCATACCAAACAAAGCAAGGAAAGAGCGGGAAAGGAGCTCTCTGGGCATCATTTCCGAACAGAGAAGGCCGAGCTTACAAGTTCCGAACAGAACAAAGAATTGGAAAAGAAAGAAAAAAAACCGAGCTCAAGCATACCGAACAGGAGAACACCGACCTAAACAGGGACCGAGGTCGGCGCCCTGGGAAAGAGCCCATGTGGGAGCTTGAAAATGTCAAAAACCGAACAGATAATGCCGACCTGGAGATTGGGGTCGTCATGAAAAATGTTGAGGATGAACTGGATCCACGGAAACCAAGCTTAAAGAGAAAGGCTACTCACGCTGAGCCTGTGGATGAGCTAGACTGGGTATCGCTCGATGAACGTGACCCAAACAAATAAGTTCGGGTCGGCCACGACCTCAAGGAGCCCATCAGATCCGAGTTGATAAACTTTCTGAAAGCAAATCAAGACTTTTTCGCCTGGACACACGCTGATATGCAAGGCATCGATCCTGAGCAGGCTTGCCATAGACTCAACATTAATAAAAATGTCAGGTCGATGATACAGAAAAGGAGAAAACTCAGCCCGGACCGATACGAGGCGCTGGAGTTAGAGGTCGTGAAACTCCTCGACAACAAGTTCATCCGCGAGGTCAGATACCCAGTCTGGGTGGCTAATCCTGTTCTTGTCAGGAAGCAAATAGGTCAGTGTCGGCTATGCATTGATTTTTCCGATCTCAACAAGGCCTGCCCCAAGGACAGCTATCCGCTCCCTCACATTGACTACATGGTGGATGCAACCGCTGGACATGAACTGATGAGTTTCATGGACGACTACTGAGGCTACAATCAAATACCGATGCACCCAGAAGATCAGTAGCACACATCATTCTATTCGACGAGAGATCTTTACTGCTACACAATGATGCCTTTTGGCCTGAAGAATGCTGGGGCTAACTATCAGCGCTTAGTTAGTAAAATGTTTGCTAGTATGATAGGAAAGACTATGGAAGTCTATGTAGACGACATGCTCGTCAAATCCTTGTACTCAACTAACCACATCGATGATCTGTGAAGTTATAATTTTAGTGGTGTTGAAATGAATTCAACGGGTTTATGGCTTGGTATTATCGGAATTCGATTCGATTGATGGTTTCAACGTGTTTCAAGCTTGAAAAATAAAAGGAAAAGGAAAATAAAACAATTAAAATAGCTAAACTACATTAGGAATTGAAAGTGCAAATTGGTAGGATGCCTCGGTCGTATGCCCAAATTGAAAATGCAAGCAATTAATAAAAACAATAAAAAACAAGCATTGTTTCATCAAGTACTACCATGCATGCATAAAGTACAACCATGCATGAAAACTCAAATAATGCAAATTGACAAAAATTGAAAGCACCAAAGTAAAGAGCAATAAAAGTTGACATAAAAGTTCAAATCTTTCGGAAAAATAATGAGAAACGAAGAGTAGATCTAGAATTCAATTCAAAACTATGCATGGAAATTTAAATCAAAATAAAGCATAAGTAAAACTCAAAGTCATGATGATCAAGAACCAGATCTATAGCCTAGGTGTGTCACTCAACTAGAATCCATAGTCAATTCACAAGATCTAGCATGAATTCAAGGTGCTAAGGCCAAAAGCATAATATGAAGAACAAGCATGAAGATGAAGAACAAAGCTTGAAATTAAAAGGAAAGCTTACTAAAATTAAATGGAGATTCCAAAACTTGAATTACAATGAAAGTGCTAATCCAAAGGAGTATTTGGATTCGTCTTGAGCTTACAAACCCAAGGAGGTGCTTGAAATTTAAATCTAAAACCTAAGAGAGAGAAAGTAGATCTAGAGAGAAATTAAGAGAAAATTCATCCCAAGACTCATGCAAGAGTTGGGGAGTGAGTGGATATTTTCTTGGGGTTAAAAATGGGGTTTAAATAACTATTAGTAGGGGCAAAATCATCAATTCGCGCTGATTCCCGGACTTCCAGTCGATCGCCTGCTAGTGGTCAGTCGATCGACTGCAGTCGATCGACAGTAAGCAGTCGATCGACAGTAAGCAGTCGATCGACTGCTTCTTGGAGAAGTGCCGATTTTGAGGAAGTCCCTGGAATCGAGTCGATTTTGAGCATTTCAGTCGATTCTTGAAAGGGCAGTCGATCGACTGCTAGTCGATTAGGCAGCAGGCAGTCGATCGACTGCTTCTTGGAAAGGAGCCAATTTTGAAGAAGTCCCTGGAATCGAGTAAATTTTAAGCATTTCAGACGATTCTTAAAAGTGCAGTCGATCGACTTCTAGTCGATTAGGCAGTCGATCGGTAGCTTTTCAGTCGATCTCAGCTTCTTCCGGCTCGATTTCTTTGTTTCGGCACGGGTTTTGGACTTTAAGGTCTCGACGATCTTAGGCACATCCCAATGTGACTTAGAACAACTCTAACTCCCTTGGCCACCTACATCATAAGAATTTGGACTCAAAAACCCATGATTCATCATTACAACACACCAATCAATCTCAAACCTAAAAATAATAGAATAATCTAAAATCCTAACAAAATAAGACTCAAACTACTACAACTAACACTAAACTCTAGCTAAAAACACAAGACAAAATGCCACAATTACATGCAAAACAATTACCTCACACTTATCGGTTTGTTTGTCCTCGAACAACGAAAAGAACCGAGAGTGTACATGCAATGAACATTATATAAAGAGAAAAATCCTTGTACTTATCCTTATTATTATGGTGATAGTATCAACATAGGCTCGATATTTTGATGCTTTGCTCGTATTACTCTTTATCAAATGCAAGTCAAATCGATGACTTCCTCTCAAAGGGAATTTTGAGGGTGTTCGCTCAATTCGCTCAAGTGTATATGGGACGTGTTACGCTCAAGTCGGGCAATACATGCACCTTGTCAAGATTTCACAAATCGGACGCTCGAAATTGGTCAAGTACATGACCAAATAAGAATCGAAAGAGGTCTTTATTTTGGGTTGTAATGTTGGCTCTTTGGTAAGGTATGGAACATTTGAATATAGTGGCTAACACACGATCAAACGTGATCAATAACACACAAAATCCTAAAATCTAAAACCCGAAGCTTAAAATCGCTTCACCTTTCCCAATTCCCCAACTTTCCATTCGAAACCCTTTCGTACTTTTTCACACTTTCCGACTTTTATTTTTCACAACACTTAGAAGCTTTTTGAATTTGCTTCTTTTCTAAACTTAGCCTTTTTGAATTAGGCTTTTCACATGAACGCACGCTTTATCACTTTTCGTGATTTGTGTTGGAGTTTTATTTTTTTATTTATTTTTTATTTTATTATTAATTTTTTTTTCTCTTTTTGACTTTTTTGTATAAGCAACTCAAAACCCGAAGCCCACAATCTATTTCCCACACATCTCTCATTAACTAACAACACACTCTCTCACCCCACCAACATGAAGATTCAAGAGTTAAAATCGAGCTCGGCTAACAAGAAACGGAATAGAGGCTCAAGGGGGATCATTTCGGATATTTAAAGTAGCTTACATATAATATGGCCAGCATAAGGGTGATATATGTGCCTCGAGGTCATTTTAAAATTCTATCATGTACGAGCAAAGTTAAACCTCCTCAATGCAATTTCCTTAAAAATGCAAGCAAGCCGATAAATCACACAAGGCTACTTACTAGTTTGCACCGAATTTGGGAGCAAAATTAAAAGAGCTTTTAGAGCTTTGCAATCTTTTCACGAGAAAATGTTGATTATATATATATAGGCGGGTTTGGACGAAGCACAAAAATTCAACTCCTCACACAAGAGGCTTAAGACATGCAAAAACTCGACAAGTAAACTATTCAAACCTTCCAAGCATGCGGAGTTACTTAAAACATGTAATCGAGACACAAAAGACACAAAAATCGACTCAACCACAGAAAAGCGCAAGTATTAAGCGTCACTTCACCAAGAATGCGTCACTTCGCCAAGGCTCGAGTTAAGAACAACAAATCATGCTTGATAAAAAATCCGGACCCTAGCCACCTACCCACCCCACACTTAAACCATGCAATGCCCTCGTTGCATTTAAATGAAAATCGAGTAAGAGGGAGGGTGAATAGAAACTTCCTTAACCGAGCGAGTTGGAGTCGAGATCGGTGGGGTCCACTTAAGAATCAAGCAATTCAAGCAAAAATCGATCATGGCTAGTATCACCTGGCTCCACGAACGCTACCCACTTATCAAATCGTCCAATGGTCGACGTCGGAAAACAAAACCTAGAAAAGAAAATCACGCAAAATCAAAAACACGAGAAAATATGTACATGACGAGAACCAAAACACCAAGATTTTTTTATTTATTTTTTTTTCAATTTTTTTTTAATGTTTTTGATTTTTTTATTTTTTTATTTTTTGAATTTTTGAATGTTTTTGGGTTTTTCAATAAAAGAAAGAAGGAAAGAAAGAAATAGAAAGAACTTGGGTTGCCTCTTAAGAAGCGTTTGTTTTACGTCATTAGCTAGACGTACTCCCCTTTGATTAAGTAGGAATTGTAGCGGGAGGATCAACCAAAGCTACCACCTCCTCGTCGGGTGGCAAGAAGAAGCCATTTCGGTAGGGCTTGACTCGATGGCCGTTGACTTGAAATTTTTCTTGAGTCTTAGGGTCGATCAAGGTCACCGCCCCACTTGGGTTGACATCTTCAATGGTATAACGGCCCCGTCCACTTGGATTTCAACTTGCCGGGGTGAAGAGCCAAACGTAAATTATAGAGCAAGACGGGCATCCCAACCTCAAGTTCCTTCCGAACCAACCTCTCATCGTGGATTCGCTTGGTCCTCTCTTTATAAATCTGAGCATTGTGATATTGATTTTCTCGAAGCTCCTCCAACTCCTCCACTTGCATCATTCTCTCGAGACCGGCCTTCCTCAAATCCAAATTCACGGCTCTCATTGCCCAAAACGCCTTGTGTTCTAATTCAACGGGTAAGTGACAAGTCTTACCAAAGGCCAAAGTATAGGGGCTCGTGCCAAGAACCGTCTTATAGGCCGTCCGAAGGGCCCACAACGCATCATTCAACTTTCGCGACCAATCCCTTTAACTAGGTGCACCGTCTTCTCTAGCACACTCTTCACTTGTTTGTTGCTCGTCTCTACTTGCCCCGAAGTTTGGGGGTGATATGGCGTAGCAACCTTGTGCTTGATCCCGTAAGTCCTCATAAGTTTTTCAAAAAGCTTGTTGCAAAAGTGGCTACCACCATCACTTATTATAACTCTCAGGAAGCCAAAGCGAGCACAAATGTTCTCTTTCACGAACTTGACGACAACCTCGGCGTTATTCTTTCTTGTGGGGATGGCCTCGAACCATTTAGAAACATAATCAACCCCCACAAGGATGTACTCAAAACCATCAATTGACTTCAGAAACGGGCCCATGAAGTCAACTCCCCATACCTCGAAGATTTCAACCACCAAACTTCCCACCAAGGGCATTTCGTTCCTCTTCGAGATGGTCCCCGTTCGTTGACATTTATCGCAAGTTTGGACGTGGAATTGAGCATCGTAGTGGATATACGGCAAATAGAAACCCGAACTCAAGATTTTAAGTGCCGTTTTCCTTCCCCCAAAGTGCCCTCCGGCTTCATGGTCATGACAAAAGGTTAATAGAGCTTTCATCTCATTCTCCGGCACGCATATCCTAATCATTCCATCCTTCCCCACTTTGTACATGAAGGGGTCGTCCCAATAGAAGTTTTGGCACTTAGCTAGGAAATGTTTCTTCTCTTGCCAATTCATATCCGGGCGGAGTTCTCCATTGGCTAAATAATTCGCGTAATCGGCATACCAAGGGGCTTGGGCCACTTCCAATAAGTTTTCATGTGGCAAGTTTTCGCCAATTGCCAACCGTTCTCCTCCCTCCATGACCAACCTCGAGAGGTGATCGGCTACCGTATTTTCGCACCCCTTTCGATCCTTGATCTCAATATCGAACTCTTGTAGTAATAGGATCCACCGGATGAGGCGGGATTTTGCTTGAGGTTTAGAAAATAAATAGCGCAATGCGGCGTGATCGCTATGCACCACGACCCGTGAACCAACAATATAAGCTCGAAACTTCTCCAAAGCAAAGATCACGGCTAGTAGCTCCCTCTCGGTCGTCGTGTAGTTCTTTTGGGCATCGTTGAGCATCAAACTCGCATAATATATCACCCGCAACAACTTGTCTACACGTTGGCCAAGTACGTCCCCCACCGCTTCACTTGAAGCATCACAAATGATCTCAAAGGGCAAGCTCCAGTCGGGGGCCACGACAATGGGGGCGGACACGAGGCTTTTCTTGATTGCCAAAAACGCTTCCGTACAAGTTTCATCAAATTCGAAAGGAACTTCATTACTCAACAACCGACACAAGGGGCAGGCAATTTCTGAAAAATCTTTTATAAACCGCCGATAGAAACCGGCATGCCCAAGGAAGCTCCTTACATCTTTCACATCTCTCTCTCCCGCTGCTTCTCTCTCTCTCCTTCTCTCGCCTCGTTTTGTTTTCTTTATTTCCGATTTATATAAATAAATTTTGTTATATTATATTTTTAATTCTGAATGTATTCTGCTCTGATTTATATGCGTAGATTTATGTATTCTGCGTAGATTTATGTATTCTGTGTAGATTTTTGGCATAATTCTGATTTATCTCTGCGTTATCTCTGCGTTTAGAATTCAGCGGCGTAATTCTGGGCGGCCTGCTTCGGCGTAATTCTGGGCGGCCTGCTTGCAATTCTGGATGTATTCGACTAAGATTAATTCTGATTTGGGTGGCCTGCTTCGGCGTAATTCTGGGCGGCCTGCTTGCGTTCTGAGATTAATCCTGATTTTTAATTCTTTAATTTTGGATGTATTCGACTGAGATTAATTCTGATTTTTAATTCTTTAATTCTGGATGTATTCGATTTTTCTGATTTATCTGCGTTTAGAATTCTGCGGCGTAATTCTGGGCAGCCAACTTGCGTTCTGAGATTAATTCTGATTTATCTGGGCGGCTATTCTGGGTCTGAGATTAATTCTGATTGGCGTAATATTTGTTTGAGATTAGTTCTGAGACTTTATCTGCGTGGCGTTTGATTAATTCTGATTGGCGTATGATTGGCGTTCTGAGATTAATTCTGGGCGGCCTGCTTGCGTTCTGAGATTAATTCTGATTTATATGCGTTTCTGGCTTTTGAGATTTGTTTGTTTTTAATTCTGAAATTTAATTTTCATAATTCTGATTTGTTTTTAATTTTGGGTTTAATTCTGAGATTTAATTTTTTTAATTCTTTGATTTGTAGAGATTGCCTTTGTTGAGAAATAAATAAATAAATAAATTTTGCACTGGGCAGTTTCGAACCCTGATGGGTTTGCTTCATGTTCTCCACCTTCTACCACTGGAATGCTTATATTTCTCGAGCAATTTTTACTCTTAATAGGAATTTGTTTATTTGTCTTTACTTTTACTTGCTTTTACTTGATAAATAAATTTGTTTATTCTACCTGCTCCTAAATTAATTGAGCATCTCCACATTTTTTCGGGAACTCAGATCTCCTTGCTTCAATTGTCAATTTTGTTTTTAATTTTTCACAATTTTGAGGAATCGGTCCTCGAAACTAACGAGGACGAACATTGAACGTGGATGTATTGTATGTACTTAATCAGGATTCAATTACGATACATACCGTATGATTCATTATTTTCCATAATTATGATATACGATACTATATATATATATATATATATATATATATTACTTATTTCACTTCTAAAAGCCAATATTATTCTGAATTACTTAATGCCAATTCCAATTACTTAATACCAATTCCAAAGTGTGTAGGGTAAAAAGATGGAAACTAAAAATAATTTTAATTTAAACAAGATAATTATGGAAAAGATAACAATAATGAAAACCAAATATACTCTACCCTATTCGCTCAATAATAATTTTTAGCCGATATTATTAGATTAACCACTAGCCACTGTGATTGTTTATAATTTTATGGAAATTTGATAATTTTAATGCCAAAAACTTTAATCGATTAAAATCATATAAGAAATGTTTGACAACGTAACTTCAATTACGTACACTCCTTCCTTTTTTTGGATCCAATTGTCAGTTAGTGATAGAATAATCATTTCTAAATGATTATAACAACTATTATGGAAATATTTCTAAATGATTATAATAACTATTAATTAGTATTCACACTACGTTGTAATAATTATTAGTTGTCAGTTTTATCAAACCTATTAATCGTCAATTGATATCGTCAACCCATATTTATATTCTTAATAAAGTTGTTATTGTAAAATAAAGAGTTTCCACGAAGTTAATCACATGTTTATTTTTATTTACGGATTAAAAATTTGAGATATCTTTTGATGAATTTAATTGATTTGGAATTTGACTATACCATAATTAACGAATTTGTTTGATAGAATGACAATCTTTTTGATTAATCGATAATCACTGTAATGGTTTATGAATTTTTGGGAAGTTAACTAAAGTTAATTGATTTGGAATTTAATTATACCATAATTAACGATCCAGTCTGATCCGCACTCTATAAATTGATATCTCTATATATGGAATACTCATTTTTCATAGTTAACTATTTTTAAATAAATATATTTGGTAATTATTGGGTTTGAGCTTAATGAGTGCTTAAATATATCAATTATAAAAATAATTGTATATAAGGAATATTTGACAACATAAATTCAATTACGTACACTCCTTACCTTTTTTTATATCAACTGTCAATTGTCGTTATCTTATAAATTTTACCATTGCAACACTTAATGTACCTTGATTATGGGTTTGAAAAATAAATGACTATTAATTGCCAATTGATAACGTCCACACGGAAATTGCCGTTATCTGTTGAACGTGAAATTCGCAATTTCTCCGACTGGATACTCAAAATCGGTGATGGCGAAATTGGTACTGAAGCTGATGGTCAAACTTTAATTGATATACCTGATGATATACTTCTTCAAACTTCAGGCGATCATGTTGATTCTATTGTTGGGAGCACTTATCCATCTCTTTTACAAAACTTTGGCCATTACTTATTCTTCGAAGAAAGAGCTATTCTTGCACCAACTAATAGTATTGTTGAGATAGTGAATGAATACGTGATGTCGATTCTTCCAGGTGATGAACATATGTAAAAGGAGAAGTTAAGCATCAAGTGTACTCGAAAGATTTTCTAAACACGATAAAGTGCTCCGAAATCCCCAATCATATCCTGAAGTTAAAAGTTGGAGTTCCGGTTATGTTGATTAGAAACATGGATCAAGCTTCAGGGTTGTGCAATAGATTAGTTGTTACACAACTTGGAGATCGCATTATTGAAGCAAAGATTTTGTCAGGAACTAATGTTGGTATGAAGGTTTACATTCCACGGATTGCATTGACCCCTTCGGATAGTATGGTCGCGTTCAAATTTCAAAGGAGACAGTTTCCACTCATTGTTTATTTCGCAATGACTATAAACAAGAGTCAGGGTCAAACTCTTTCTAATGTGGGTTTGTATTTGCCAAGACCAGTTTCTAGCCACGGTCAACTCTACGTCGCAGTCTCTCGGGTCAAGAGTCGTAAAGGATTAAAAATCCTAAGTTGTGACGACGATGATAATATTGTTAATAAAACTGCAAATGTTGTTTACAAGTAGGTTTTCCAGAATCTCAAGTGAACGATTTTAAAAAGTTGTATTATTGAATATGATTTAATATTATTTTAGTAGATAATTTTAATATATTTTTGTTCAATATGCCCGCGTAAGCGTGGGTTTCTGAACTAGTATATATATATACACACACATGTGATGTGCAAAACAAAAGAGGTGGGGTTTGCCACCTCAAGTCATGCATGCAATATTTATGTAACATAATATGCATGGATAAAGCTTTAAAGCATTACACGTGTCCAAATTACTAATCTTTACAATTGTATATGTAATAAATGCTACACACTATAATATGGGGATGACGTCCAAGCATAATAAACACTCTAGTAAATTTAGTGTTTGTGTTATCCCACATTGACAGACAAATGAAGAAAGGCTTGAGATTTGTCTCTATAAATAGCTAAACTCACAGGAGCAAATATATTAAGGTGCGACAAGAATTAAGTTTAAATTCCCTTAAATTATAGTAATGGGATTTCTTTAATTAGAAAACCAGGGTAAGAAATTTATATAGTTAAAGAGGTTTGTGAAGGGTGGTATTTATAAGTTATGTTTTCTTTTAGTTTATTTTTTTGTATTTCTTTTAGTAATTAAATTTAGTATTAGAGAGTATTTCTTTTAGTTTATTTTTGTTTTTCTTTTAGTAATTAAATTTAATATTAGAGAGTATTTTAGGTGGTGTCTTCTTTTGATTAGTCGAGTAGTAGTAATTAAATTTAGTATTTTATTAATGGGTAGTTAAAAATAGTATATTATTTTAATTAATCTCTAATGGTAATTAGAGTTAGTATTTTATTTATGAGTTTTTAAATAGTATATTATTTTGTAATGATAAAGTATTTTAGTAAAAATGTTTATTTTTCACACAGTAGTATTTGCGATTTCGTTTAATTTATTAGGAATTAGACTAAGCAACCCTTTATTTCTAAGAATATATAAGCATAAGAGTTATTTAAAAAGGAATCGTAATTTGTAAAATTGAGGTATTAAATTGGAGTCTAATCAATATTTTATCCTGATTAGATTATATTGAAGAAGTTGATCTTTGATTTGAGATAGTGTAAGCTTTGGACCTGAGGTAAGTAGAAATTCATCCACAACTACAATGCATAAACATAGTATTATTTGGTTTGTTTATATGATTGTGTTTATGGTTTGTATTATCTGAATATTATATGAGTTATTTGATGAGTTATATTGATATTTGCTTACTGAGCATATGTATTGGCATGTGCACGTGCATACATGAGCCATGATCATATAAGAAAGTTTATTAAAAAAATAAAAGATAGTTTTGACCACTGTTAGTGCATCGAGGCATGTGAGACATTACCTTGGGTATGTGCGACATGCTTTTATGTTATATTGAGTCCGTGCCATGTGAGACATTACTTCGCGTATGTGAGACATTCGGACTGGCTCCGATACCAGTGCCATGTGAGACATTACTTAGGGTATGTGAGACATTCGGACTGGGTATCGAAATGATTGATTGTATGCTGAGCTCTTTCCGATGCACTACAGATAGGTCAAGGGCCCAATAAGAAGAAGAATTTTAAGAAATGGTTTACACCATCAGCTTGATAATGAGTTGCATTGATTTATGATATTCAATGAGCATGCATGATTTCTCCTTACTGAGCTTTAGCTCATGTAGTTTTTGCATTGTAGGTGAGCCTGAGTATTAGCTGACTGAGTTGTTGGAGTTTCATGAAGTTTTGAGAGTCCTTGTACATGGATGACGACCTGTTGGGCAGGATGAAGAGACACGTTTTTTTCTCTTGGGGAGTTTTGTTATACCTTGTTGGGGTACTTTTAGTGTGTTTGAACTTTCAATAAGTATTGTAAATATGGTGTGGAGCTTGTAAATAAGTTTTATAACTCTTTATCTTTATATAAATAAATAATTTTTGTTTAAATCATAAGCGGTAATATTTTATTCCTTTGTGGAAAAAAAAAAGAGAGTATTTACGCTTTCAAGTAAGTGATTTTTCACACTCAAATCAATAAGTTCTTTCTTTCTTACGTCTGAGGGGTGGGGGTGTGACAACCGTAGCCCGTCTAAAGTTTTTTTTTTTGGACTTGGCTTCTTGCATTTCCTAGCATCTTAACACTTGCATCGGTTATTACCATTACGACCGATGCTTAAAGTATGTCCATAGAAAATAGCTCACTTCAAATAATTTTGTGCTTATTCCAGTTTCAACCTTTGATTACAAGATACATTTATTAAAAACAATATTTCATTGGTATATACATATCAATTTTGATCTAATAAACTATATTCATTTCAGGCTATATTTGAGATGCCAAAAATGAAAAATTATAAAAAAAAAAACAAAGGGTTCCAACCAGTTGGAAAAATAAAGCAATTTGAAACACCAGCAAAAAAAAAAATCGAAAAAGAAATTACAAAGCCATTCAAATTGGAAATTATTAACCACAATCATTTGGCATACATCATAATTTGGGACACGACATGAAAAGGAACCAATTCAATGTAATAATAAGGGTTTGATAGCTGCGTTTTATTCCTTCCCACAAGCAGCTTCCTTTACTGCATAATCCCACCTATCCCACATCGCCTTTCTAAGAGGAATTTTGGCAACTTAAAAATGTTCTCCTCCCTTGGGCCATTCGGAAACAACCCCTGGTCTGGGAAATCACTATTGGGCTATATTGGGCCTAGAATTGATTAGCTTGATGGATATGGCGCGTGGACCGGGCTTTGATCTTTAATCGGATTGGTTACGGCCTGCCCGTAGCCCGTCTAAAGATTTTTTTTAAATTTTCCTAAGATCTTAACAGTATCATCGGTTATTATCAATAGGACTGATGCTTAAAGTATGTCCATAGGATCGGTTTGTATGAAAACAACCGATGAATATAATATTGGTTGACCTTCTGGTTAGATATTTTCCCGCGCTTTTCTTACCAGCGGAATATCCATCGGTTCTTGTCCAACAACCGATGCTTAACCCTAATTATTACGATATATATACCTCGTCAAACACAAAATCGGCCTTGAAGAATTCGTCCACACATCTTGCAACATAGAAAATTATCTTCTATCCCAAATTAAGGATGACTTTAATTCCGACATTCATCAAGACCATCCTCATGCCGATGTCACGTTTCATTGTATATGAGATTTTATTTCATCCGTTCTTTTTTTCTTTTTCTGTTCTGATATATATTTTCTGATTATTGTTTATTTGTATGAGTTTTTGTAATTCTGAATAATTGTCGACACAATTGCAGCATATCCCGTAGAAAATCGTCCATTTTTTTGCAGGGCTTCCGAGCAAAGATTTTAAATTACGCAATCCCATCAGGCAGACTTGGGATGTCACATTGGAGTTGTTTGATGAAGATGGTGACCAGGTTTGTTCTCTCCATATCTAACTCAAGTTTGTTGATGAACAACTTTGCGTGTTAAGAACCCTTATTCGATTTGTGTTATTTAGGTTCTTCTGTGTTCAAGACGGTGATACGAATGATTATGAATTGAATTTCTTCGTATGTGTATAATAATGTCATTCTTGATGTGTTGTTTAAGTTTCTGCAAACTAGATACGACTAAGAGTTTGCATTTATACTCTGATTTTTTTTTGTTTATTGTAGGCGCGGTTCACAGGGGAGTGGCTCGGTTTTGTGGATGACAACAAAATTTTAGAGGACTATTCTGTTGTCTTCATAAATAATGAGCCTTATATTTTTGACGTAATAGTCTTGACGGCAAAGGCGTTACAAGCAATCGCTTTGTAATTGTGAAAGATCCTGACATTGAGCTAACTCATTTTCCTTCTTTCCAAGTATCAGTATCGAAGACTATTCTAGAGCGTGGACGAATATTAAGTTGAAGATTTTTTAAATTATCTACAACTAATACACTTTCCACCAATTATTTATATGACGTTAGCAGCTTCTAATCATGCGAGCCTTTTATAGGCCATTCCAAAAGACTTCTGGACTGAGCATGTGGTCCCAGTAGGTAATGGTCATCAGGTGAAGGCTACAATTATAGGGTTTGCTGATCGACGTTGGGTTGTTGATGTATCAAGCTGGGCATCAGATGGTCGTCATGTCCTTAATGGCTGCCACGAGATGCTTGAAGACTTGTGGTTGCCCCTCGACTCAACCTTCGCCTTTCATCTCGTGGATCTCCCATCTTTAGTTTTTATTTTGTCGATATAGTAAGTTTCATATTTAAGAATAATTCAGTATTTTATCTTTGTGTTTATATTTGGGATGGAATCAGATTTAATGGGGAATTAGATGTGTTTGGACTATGTTCATTAGATGTTATTTAATGGTGAATGCTTAATCTTTTGCAGTAATGGTTGTTATGAGGCCAAAAATTAATTACTTTATAGCCTTCTTATTTATGTTTCAGGCATTTAATAACCTCTAAGATTGGTTTATTTGTTATCTTCTCGTAGCTTTTATTAACGAATCCCCTGTGTTCGATTAATTGATTGAGAGTTGCTCAATTAATTTAAGATTCTATTTTCTAATTTCTCTGGAAATAAGAAACATAAAAAATGGATTAATTTATCCTTCGATTAAAAAACATTACTCTCCCGATCCCAACACATGAACAAAGGAACAATCACATTAGCAAATTCCCTTTCTCTGTTTTAGAACCCTAGAAACAATAAACGGCATACAACACGCTTAAACCACATACACCCTAGAGACACCTTTAGCTATTTTTAATCCAGATAATAAACCAAGTAATCAAAAGCGCCATGCACAACCAACTTTCCCGATTTTGCTTCTTCTTAACATATTCTTCAAGCTTACAATTTCCAACTGCAAGTACTTTTAGGTTTGTTTCATGCTTCTTCACATATAATTCAAGTCTCTTTACGCCATCCTCCATCACTTGAACATCAACTTCAGATTTATTTGCTCGTCTTAAAAGTTCGGGAATAATTTGAGTATCTCTTGGACACAGTGGGTCCTCAAGACATTTGAAAAACTTGCACTCTTCAGGCTCCTACATTATTATTTACTCCAATCAAAATTAATGCAAACAACCCCTTTAACTTCGAAAAATAAAGACTATCAAAAAAATCAAGCAAAAGCACGACACACCCACACAAAGATTAAGTAACAGTTATTTTAACTACAATCAATCGACCCCATGTTAACATCTTATATAAACCAACAAACCCCTAAATCATTATTAGCCCTAATATCTAAAAATAGAGGTGAAATTCAACACTTACACAAAATCTTGGACAACTTATATATCTCCTCCCGGGATTAAAATCGGTCCATGATGTTCGACAAACGACATCATCATCACTATTACATTTTCCTCTTCCCACAGTGAACTCAGATGTTTGCCTCCACGCCATTTCCAATAGATTGTCGAAATAGCACTCCTATACTGAAATATGATAATTTTATTACAAACAGTTTTAGGAATTTTTAGATTGCACCCTAATATTTATAAAATTTATGTTCTGGCCCTAAATTTCCAAAATTCGTAATTACTTAATCAAATTTCGTACCTCTTATCGGAGTTTAATTTTGTGATAGTAAAAATTTAGTCTTAAATGAACAAACAAGTCTTTCAAAAGATATAATTATGTTTTAATTTCATTGCCAATAAAATTACCTTGGCGGCCTAAAAAGTCAAGTGAAACGAGACTCTCCGTAAAGTAGCCCTTGTCTTGAAATTGATCATAACCCCAATTATCGACGTCCAAGAACCTCAATGATCTGTCTTTCACATTATAAACAACCAAACGAGCTCCAGCCATCAAAACAACCTCCTCCTCCTCATCTCCAATAAAACACAAAAGGCGTGAACCAAGATAATACTCCATTATAATAAATATTGAGTTTCGTCCAAGACCCTTCCACCCCATACTCTTTCATAATCTAAACATCCTTTCTTTGGTCACCAGTTTCCCTATCCACCAAACAAAGACATCCCCGAAAAACCACAAGGGCATTTGTTGAAAACTCGTTAACCACATGGACACCAACAGGTGGAGTGATTTCGAATATGCCTCGGTAACCAAATCTAAAGAAATGTTTACAAACTCCAGCTTTCCAAATTCACTCATCTTATAATGCAGCCAATGGATAGCCACGTTGAAAAACATTCCGCATTGGATGCAAATTACGAAATTACCATAAGGCGAGGTCTTGAGCCTTTTCCAGACACCCGTTTTCACAGAGTACACATATTCACCATCTCAATGGTTAGGCACAAATGTGCCATCTTAATCCAAATCGTAATAAGAAAGTAAAACCACCCTATAATCATCTCTAGAACTATCATACCCGTATCCACATGCGACATGGGTAGTCTCACCCCTAACCAGAGGTGGAGGAGGTAGTCCCACCTGCTCCAGAGTAATGGGGTTCACCAAAACCATCACACCAGTTAGATTGAGTAGCAGTAATAACCCATCGCATGAACCCAAAACCAATCTGCATACACCTGGAAAGTCAAGTTCTCTTGAAACGGTGCTAATGTTGCCTTTTATGATTTTGATGGAGCGAATGGTGTTAGATGGGGTGATGAGAGTGAGATATTCTTGGCGGGTTGTTTCTCGAGCGAGATGGGATTTGATGAACTGTGGGGTGGAGAGCAAGTTGCACCATGTTTTTGATAAAGACCTGAGCCTGCCTATCGATTTCGTAGGGAGGCGTAAGAATATGTCCGTCAAGATTTCTTGGGAAAGATCCATTTTTCTGTTCAATACTTTGTAGAGGTTTGGAAGGGATAATGTTTGCTTCTGGGAGGAAGGGGAACGCGGGACTTTTGTAATATATTTAATATTATAGGCATCGGTTATTATTAACAACCGACTTTATTTGTCTGATATGAGCATCGGTTCTTCTTGTACAACCGATGCATATACTCTTGAAATTCGGCAAATTGTGGGCGAGTGCGGGATTCGAACCCGTGTGGTTCGTAGCTTCTAAAAAGTCCAATTTTGCCCCTTAATACACGAAAACTAGGTTTTTGAAATAAATTTCAGTCCAAAATTTTCATATTTCCCACTCCAAAAACCCGGCAGATATTCAGAAGTAACATTTTGAAAAAGGAGACGATTCATTCAACCTCACCTGCTGTTCACCGTGGATTCCCCGTCCTCTGCTGTTTGCCGTAGATTTCCCATCGCCTAGTTTAATCCTCGCCCTCTACAAATTGTGCAAGAATGTATGTTTTAGTACTTGTTTGGTTCGTTAATTAACATGTTTGGGTAATGTTTAGGTGTAGAAAATTAAATTCTCCGAGTTGGTAATTGGTGTTGGAATTAAGAATTTTACCACAAGCATTTTCCGCTTTTGGTGGCCAAGTCGGACCTTTCATGTAGGACTGATACCTTTCAAGTTGGACCTTTCGTGTTGAGGTATTTGTTCAGTATTTATGTTGAAGACCGGACCTCTGAATTCCATCCATTTCCAATGTTTATGACAGGTTTAATTATCATATTAAATTTAGTTGTTGCATTATGCAAAATACAAGAAAAATTAATTCACACACCCAAATGAAGATCATCGGTGAACGTACTTTGAGGGATATATAAATCCCATCTGTAGTGAATTAGTGATTATGGTTGATTCCATTTATTTGATGAATAATTTGACTGTCGTATTTTGGACATCCTGTTCACATGCCATTTGAACCCTCTTGAACTCCTTATTATGCGGTAAGTACCTTCACAAAAGTTGTTTATATGCTTCTTTATTGTCTGTAGATGCAAGAATCATCCAAGAATTTGTTTTTACTCTTGTAATCTTTTTAAAGCTTTTGGTGTCTTCACAGTAGTTGTCGATTGACGTGTTAGCTTTCACCGCCGTATAAATTATATTTTTCATCTAATGTTTTAAGAATTTTATCAACTAACGGCACCGAGTCATGACTGATTCTTCGAGCACCCAATGTGAAGACCAGACTGTGAAAAGAAGATCTATAGGATCAACGACATGCATTAAAATGAAAAATAAGCCGTTAGGGCAAAAGCATGTCGATTTCGATGATACAAATAAACCCATCGGGAAATATGCTTCCGATTTCAAAAATTACTTAGGTTCTCTAGTTCGTCGCATGTATATATTAACATCGACGAGTGGAAACACGTCGAGAGTGGTCTTAAGGATGTGATTTGGGAGGATTTTCAAGTATATAATAATCAACTTTTTATATTAAATTATATGTTAATGAAAACATGTGTTAATATATATGCTTGTTTCTTGTTTATTCAGAAAGAGTTCAATATTGAAGGTGATGAAAAGAAGAAGCACTTTCTGAGTGAGGTGGACCACTTTCAAGTTGCGATTAGTGCGTGTAAACACCCAAGATATGATCATCCATCCCAGTTGTATCCTTCCATTACAGCTGATCAGTGGGAGAAATTCGTTAATGATCATCAATCTGAAGAATTCAAGGCATGTAAAGTGTATTACCTTTTTTTAAAAAAATCACAAGAAATATATACCTAATATTTTCCTAAAAAAATTTTACTACGAAAAAAGTAGGAAAGCTCGGGAGAGCCAGTCTCACAACCACCATCCGCACTCTTTAGGACCCAGTGGATATGCTAGTGCGAAAGCTAAGTGGGTTGTATCAGACCCTTTCTCGTCTTCGTCTTCATGTGCTTCGCTTAGCTGGAGTATAGCTGCGGATGATCGCAGCTTGGATTGGGTTCGAGCAAGGATTAAGAAAGACAAAAAGAGAAATTATGATATCCCGAATGAGCAAACAAAGGGGGTGGTTGATAAAATGGTAATTATATTTTTTGGAAGTACTTACTTAATGGTATGGGTAAAGTGTATTAAATGATGTTTATCATTTCTTGAAACAGGTAGAGAAGGCTCGAGAAGTTAGTGAAGGGACGTTTCTACCGTAGAGGCACGATGACATATTGAATGCGTCTCTAGGAAAGAAGGAGCTCTCGAGTTGGGTGTGAGGTGTTGGTAGCCTCGTGAACGTGAGGTCTGTTTTTGGTCGACCGAGTCAAACAAGCAGGAGACTGGGTGGAGTGGTGTCAGTGGACGAGGTTAGGGCGGCTCTGATACAAGAAATCACGCAGCAGATGCAGGGCAAGTTTGATGCTCTACAAGCTCAATACAACCGGTTGTATGAGCAAGTGAATAACCAAGGTCCGCATACTCCGGTTATTCACAACAACGTGCCATCAAAAGCTGACGAGGGGGCTGATTTCTACACGCCGACGCAAGGTGATCCACATAGTAGTTGCCAATCGGTTGGTGGGACTCCATTCCTATGGTTGAGGTATAAATTAGATAATATGTAGTGTATTTTCACAAACCTACTCATTCAAGCACCTTGGTAGTTGATAAATAAGTAATTCTTAGTCAAGATTCATTCTGCATTATCCTTTTCAGAGTCGTCTTTTCATTATTCATGTATTAGAAAATATGAAGTCTCATTTTTTGCTCGTCCTTTCATTAGAGAGTAGTTCTAATTATTGCCTGTTAATGGCATTGGATCATATTATTTCTAGAAACAAATTTTCATAATTAAAACATATTTTTACCTATATCAAGAATGTGAATACAAGATTAAAGGGTCTGAAAGTAATTAAGTTTGTTATATATATAATATACTCAGGCCGTTACGGTCAGGGGATTTTTGCTTTTTTGTGTTGTCAATACCTGCATATACTCACGCCATTATGGTTTAACCTATAAAACTCGATCTCGTTATCATCAAGTTTTAATTTATTTGTATTCATCATCAGAATATAATCATTTTATCCAGATCATTAACTTTAGTCTACTTTGAGTAATAGAGTCCGACCGAGTGTCACTTGGCCCTGTCCATTCTGGGGGATATAAAAGTTTTTGCCAAGGGGATGGTTTACCCAACCAAGGAGGACACGATTTTGCATCATCAGAATGTGTCACCCGGTCATGTGAAGGTTTCAGTAGATGAAGTTGTTGAGGGTGCAGCCGAACTTCCTCTACCGATGACAGCTCATCCAGAAATGAAGCACGTGGGTGATGTTTTAGGTAGTTTTATGCAGTGGCCAGTCAGTTTGGTTCAACAAAGAGAGGTAATAATATATGTTTTCATTTCACCAATTATTGATTTAGTTTTAGTATGTTCAATCATGGCCATATGTACAAGAACTTACAAGTCCATATTCGAAGAAACAGAGAACAAGTCAAATGGAGACAAGTGGTGAGCAATCTGCAACCAAACCAAGGCCACCTCTTATTGATGACGTGGTCTTGAGACTTTGGGAGCTAATTTCAAAGAGCTACACTCATTGATTCTATCGATGCCCGTGCATGTGGACTACGTCTCTATGGACCTAGAGCGCACCGTCTTCAAGAATGAAAGAGAGATGAAAATTCATGTGCAAATTTATGATATTTGGAGCTTGTTCAGAATGGGGTGGATTAGTATTGTTGTTGTGCAAGTCTTTGCGCGGTACGAGCTTTCTTTTTTCTTATCAATTAACTCAATATTTAGGTTAAATTTATTTAGTTATGAATCTACTAATGATTTACAGGTGTCTTTGTGGGTTGGCTGAGAGTCTTTGCATTGGTGCCATCGAATTTCTTTGTCCAGCGCAGATCTGCAAAAATAAATATAAGAAATAACCCGACTGCTGTGACGTTGTGCATAAGTGATGCCTTCAATGCAATGTTTAGCTGGACATTCATTCCAGCACCATACCTAGATGAGTAAGAGAGTCTATTTCTTGTTATTTTTACCTTTACTCCTTTACAATTATTATAATTTATAAAGATAATTAATCTTTGTGCTTATGAAAATGTGTAGTGACCACTAGGTGCTGCTAGTGATATGTCAAAACAAAAATCAGGTTTATATTTTAGATTCAAAGGCATACAAGAGGGAGTTGGATATCAAGACACATGTTAATACGTACGTAAATTCTCCCCCTATATTTGTGTCTCTTATTTTTTGAAAAGGTAACCTGTTGTTCTCTTTTACAATAACATCATAAAAAATAATTCACTTTCAAGTCTTTATTGTCAATGTAGTAACGTACTGATTCTTTTTTCGTGGGCAATTGTTTCATGGGCAAGTTGTTTCATAGCATTAATGTAATTTTGCTAATTTCAACAACCTTATTCTTCCTAGAGCCTACTCTGTATGTTTTCATTCATAAAACCTCTTAAAGTGTTTTTTATTGGATGTAATATAAGATTAGGTGGTTCAGCCGCTCATTTTGGTTTTAAAATTGTAAATGTTTAATATATAGGTAACAATTCCTTATTTTTATTGAAATAATACTTTGCGTGTTATAACTCTTTGAGTGTAATGATTACTATTTGCAGGGCAGTTCGGACCTATTGGTAAAGAAAAGGAAAAAGAGGAAGAAACATGGCGTGGAATCATCTGCCGGTAAGTTATTTTTTAAGGTATTAACATTAAAGTAGTATATTTATCTGTTACCCTAGTAGGTAAGTTAGTAAAGTTCTTCGACCCATTTCATTTTGACTCATTGATAGATCTATTGATAGTGGGATATTGATCCGCTTTCATATGATTTTTGTAGTGTAATCAACAACTAGGAGGCACTGAGTATGGTTATTATGTCATGAGGTATATGTATGACATTTGCTTTGGTGTCAGTATGAATTCTTCATTAGACAAGGTACTTGTAAACTCATTTTTATTAGTAGAAATTACTGAATATTTTTTAAACTCCAAACGTAAACTTCATTTTTAAAATGACAAATTAAAATTTTGAATCAGAATTTGTAGGCCTCATTTGGAGTTGAACAATACGAGCAATAACTAATCGACGAAATTCGTGAGATGTGGGCAGAGTACATTACTCGGTAAATTACTCGTATATATGTATTTTTTTCTCAGTTTTAATTACCTTTTCTTATATTAAGTTATTTATTTTGTAACTTGGTGCAGAACATTATGAGGATGTATGTGGATTTCCTCTGGATTTTCTTAGTTAATGTGACTCTTATTCATTCACAGGGAAAAGCATGGAATGACAGATAAATAGCAGTAAAGAGGTTGTCTAAGGATTCAAAGTTGGAATTCAAGAACGAGGTGTTGTTCGTAGCCAAACTTCAACACAAGAATGGAGGAAAGGCTCTGGGGATGCTTCTTATTTAAGAGTTTAGTTTGTGAGGTTTGTGCTGTTTAACATGATAAATTCTCCCTTGAAGTTGGCGTTTGTTGCTACTTGTGTGATGAAATAATTAGTTCAACTTGAGTTTTATTAGATAGGATGGGAATTTCTGCATTTGAATCATTTATTATTGAATAAAATACTTTTTTTATATTAAGTTAATTTTTTGCAAATGGTAATTATCAATTTTCTGGACAGGTTTTAAAATAAAATTTTTAAATTTTGGAAACTTTTTATCAAAATTTTTTTACATCGGTTTGTGAAAACCGATGCATATAATCAGCAGCGGCATCGGTTTGGATGACAACAACCGATTCTTACATGCTGTTTTTAACATTGTTATATACATCGGTTCTTGACAACAAAATCGATGCATATAAGTAAAAAATCGATATCGGTTACTCAACAACGACCGATGCCTATAGGTAACTATAGGCATCGGTTATGTAGAAAACAAACCGATGCTTATAGCTAACCTATACGCATCGGTTGTGAGATACAAACTGATGCCTAAATCTCACCACGAGGCATCGGTACTTTCAGAAAAACCGATGCGTATACATAGACATTATGCATCGGTTATTTGTCAAAGCTGATGCCTATAGGTGCACCATAAGCATCGTTTGTGTTGAAAAGACCGATGCCTTCAGAGGATGCATATAGTTCACCTACAGGCATCGGTTGTGTTCCAAAAACCGATGCCTTAGAGGACATTGTAGAATAAAATCGATGCATATAGGTACACTATAGGCATCGGTTGTTTTACAAAAAACCGTTGCGTTTAGTGAAAATTAGGCATCGGTTTGTAATCAAAATCGATGCCTATAGTGCACCTATAGGCATCGGTTGTTTTACAATAACCGATGCCTTTAGTGACTGTATATAGACATTAGGCATCGACTTGTGATGACTATATGCATCAGTTATGGTCAAACAACCGATGCTGTTGGGGGTTTTCTGTAGTAGAGTTTGTCTACATCATGATCAAGTTATCGTGTTTTGTGACAGTCTGAGTGTAATCTGTTTGACCAAGGATCGGGTCCATCATGAGAGGACCAAACATATTGATGTGAGGTATCATTCTCTGAGGATGAGCAGGGAATCAAGGTGTTGAAAGTAGGTACTGCTAATAATCCTACTGACATGTTCACAGAGCTGGTCCCACATAGCAAGTTTCAACATTGTTTGGACTTGCTAAACGTCAAAAGCTATTAGTTGCCCAAGGAGGGAAAATATGAGGCAGAAAGAAGGAGTCTGTTCATCTGACATTATAATGATGCATCCGCAAGGAAGATTCAAGTCAAGGTGGAGATTTGTTAATATGTCTTGAATCTCTCGCTTCGGCGTGTTGTACGGGGGTCTTGCTGCCCGGTCAGCGAGTCGGAGGGGCGAAGTCCCCATTGCCTGGGGGTCCGGGGGGGTGGAGACGCCCCGTCACTACGGTATACAGTTTTGGGCCTTAAGTCCAACTTTGGTGTATTATCTCAATACTATATTTATGGTTTTTGAGATCAAAAATATGTAACCTTAATCAGTTAATAAAATTTGTTCTTCTCTCTGACCATGGACGTAACTAATATGATAAACCACGTAAATTTGTGTATTCTTTACGTTTTCTGTTTACTGCTCTATATTCATATTCATTCATAAAATAAAGAGAACCATTTCACCATGACAATTCACAATGTCCTTTCTAATCTTATCTATCTCCTCTTTGTATTCATCCTCTGATTGCTGAGTCCCATTTGGTCCCCTTTTATCTATCACTTGCTCTAATCTACGTGCCAATTCCTGCACAAAATAAATAAATAAAAAAGTGCACTTATACTTACTTTTTCCAACTCATTAATCTACAGAAATACAAAAGATCTAAAGAAAAGACAACAACAAGACTAACTGCATATTCGACAGCACTTTTGCAACCAATATAAAAAATAATGGACTTCTATTAAGTGAATTTGAAAAAACTTGGCTTAGGATACACTGTGTATATATATATATATATATCATACATATATACAATAAAACTTGGCTTTCTTCTACCAATTATTTTACCACACGCACATAATTATTATGATACACTTGCAAAACTGTAAACCACACAAGAAAACAAAAAAACAAACAAACTAACCTTGTGCCGAATAATAAAATCCTCTTCTTGAAGAAAAAGAAAGGCATTAAACTTGTAATTCAAGAAAGGCATTAAACTTGTAAATCTCACTGGTCAACAAGTACATAAACCCCGCCTCAGCCCTGTCATAGTCCAACGATCCGATCACCATCCAAAATTAATTTCACAAGTTTCTTTCAATTCATAGTACGACAAACATTTATAGGCCAACCCGTCAAAATCTACTCTATCTACCGTTTCAATCTCTTCCCAAACTTCAAATATAGAATTGAGTTCTATCGATTCAGTTTAAGAACTTAAACTAATTAAATCGTTTCAAAATAAGTATGTACTCAGTTTTTCACGAATTGAGTTCTATTGATTCAGTTTAAGAACTTAAACTAATTAATAAGTTTCAAAGTGCGTATATACTCAGTTTTTCAGTGGCCATATCTACATCGAACCCACTGGAAAAGGCACGATTGTCATTGCAGAAGGACTGCCCACTCAAACAGCACACGAAACCCAACACTGGCGATGAATTCCCGTGAGTTTCTCACACACACAGCTAGACTGGATCTTTACAAAAAGATAAAATAATAAAAAATAATTTAAATGATAAGAAATAATAATTCAAATGGAAGCCAAATAAATAATAACCTCATAGAGTAGATTAGATAAAATCATCATCAGTGCCACAACCGTATTTCTTTTTATAGATTATGAGTATTCGAGTGTATGAATTTTTGAAAATAGAACAAAAAAACTACTAATATATATATAAAAGAAAAACATATCAAAGAAAAAAGGGAAAATTGTTTGTTCTTACCAGAAAAACATACATGTACTGTTCTTACCAGTATCCTTATTTGTATTATGATATTTTTCTTCCAGTTTTCATTTGCAATTTTTAAACTATTTGTTTATAGATTTTACACTTTTTAATGAAGTTTGGGGATTTATATATACATATATTTGTTTTAGTACACACGTATGAACTCAATATTTTTCATCACCATGATTATGATTTATTCTCTAAAAATATTATAAGTTTACATTTAATTTATTTCTCAAAAGATCACTATTAATTCTCATAGACTATATTCTTCTGTTAGAAATCATATAAACTTTGTATTTAACATGTAGATACGACCATTACGATTCTGTTGCAACCGTTACAATTACGATACGACCTTTACGAAATCGTAACGATTCTTTCCATTTTTGTATCACCACACACTTTTATAAATAGTGGAATGATGTAGAGGCCATTTGAGCATTCAATTAGTCAAGTTTTATATTCTTATATGGTATCAAAGCCTTACTAGGATTTTTTTCCCTTTTCTCGATCAAGTGGCCAACGAGGATTTGATCCCACGAACATTCATAACCAAATCCCTCTTATCCTTGATTTACAGATGGTCAAATATCACACTTGGGCCGAGCTTTTCCAAATCACCGTTCGCGCTCACAACGTGATTGATCACATTGATAGGTCCCCGCGTTCCGACGACATCTCTGACGCTAAATATAGGCAATTAGATGCCATTGTTCTCAGTTTGATCTATTGCACAATTAAGGAGAACCTTCTCCTCATCATCATCAAAGTCGGCTCCACCGCTCGAGAGGTTTGACTCTGTGTCAAAGACATCTTCCATGACAACCACACCGCCTGAGCCGCCGATCTAGAGAGTCGCTTCATCAATGCCCGTCTTGCCTCATTTCCCTCCGTCTCCGCCTACTGCCAACATCTCAAATCATTGGTCGATCAACTCGGAGACGTCGAGAATGTCGTCCATGAGCAGCGCCTAGTCCTCTAACTCATCAATGGCCTTTCTCCACAATACGACACTGTCATAAGCATCATTAGTCAGACGACGACGCTGCCCTTCTACTCGGTTGCTCGTAGCATGCTCACACAGGATGAATCACGTCGGTCTCACCAATCAGAAGGGACTCACGCCCTCGTCGCCGCTGGATCATCATTGAGCGCTACCAAATCATCGACCCCAGGTGCTAACAACACCTCCCATCGCAGCTCCGACAGCCTTGGACGCAGGTACATAAACCACAGCAACACACTAATAAAGACGAATCAACTCCGCTATCCTACAATCGCAGCCATCAACAGGGCACTGCTGCACACCCGCAGTAGTTCGTCGTGCCCCAAAAAGGTTATTACTGGCCGCCGGAGTGGACCCAGCCACCATGCCCATATCCTACCGGCCCAACGCAGCGCCCCTACGCTCCACCAAGGCCACCACCAGCTGCTATCCAGACGTTCTTTAGCCCACAACAGTACCCGACTAACCCGTCTACTCTTTCAGCACCATGCCACTCAAATAGCCTTCTGATACATGTTACATGGACACCGAGGCCTCTTCCCATATGACTGCGGAGTCACGTAACCTTCGTACCTATTTTAATCCTAGCACTTTATCTTCTATTTATGTCGATAATGGTAATACGATTCTAGTTGTTGTTAAAGGTTCTGCAAACCAAAACACATCCTCACCCTATCACCTCCACAATGTCCTACACACTTCCAACATTGTCAAAAACCTCGTCTTTGTTCGAAAATTTATTGTTGATAATAATGTTAGTGTGGAATTTGAGCGTGTAGGCTTTTCTGTGAAGGACCTCCAAACGAGGAAAACCAAAAAGAGATGTAATAGCCTTGGGGATCTGTACCAGGTCACCTCCACCAGCTCCGCCCTTGTCGTTTCCCAACCTCCACCTTGGCACGATCGACTAGATCACCCAGGCGATCATTTCTTCAATATTCTCAAGCGCCAGTATTTTAATTTCAATAAAGCCTCGTGTTCAGCCATTCGCTCTTCTTGTCAGATTGCTAAACATAAGAGACTATCGTTTTCACATTCTGTTTCTATTACTTTTAAACCTTTTGATATTACTCACAGTGACATTTGGACTTCCCTGGTAGCTAGCACTAGTGGTTTAAAATTTTACTTTTTATTTTTGGATGATTTCTCTAATTTTGTTTGGGTTTTTCCCATTAAACACAAATCTGAAACCTACACTAAATTCATGATTTTCATGCCATGTTTAAAAGTTAATTTAGTATCAATATCAAGACTTTTCAATGTGACATGGGTGGTGAGTTTGATAATTAATCTTTTCGTCATTTTTGTGATCAAAACGGAATGTTAATGCATTTTACCTGCCCACAAACTTTTCTACAAAACGGGAAAGCCGAGAAAGCCCTTCGCACCCTTAACGACATTATCCATACCTTGCTCACACATTCCTCCCTTCCCCCTCCTTTTTGGGTTTAAGCCTTACAAATGGCCACTTACCTTCATAATATTCTACTTGTTGAGAATAATATTCTTGGTAATTTTTCTTTTTGTGTGTTTGTCTTTCTTGGACTTTATTTTAATTAGGAGTCCATATTTTTTTCCTAAAGGTAGTTTAGGATTTTATTTAGTTTCCTTATTTTTAGCTTAACTTGTTTATCAAGACTAGGAGTCTTGATTATTTAAGGGAAACGGACGACGCAAATTATGGGCTGCTTTTGAGAGGAACGCAAGACTTTTTTCCGAAGAAGAAGAACACAAGCACAAGACCTACTTGGAGCTACAATCCAGAATCAAGCGATCCACAACGTTGCGTAACCAACGGAGGAGATCGGATCAGTCTTACCACCAATTATTTTGTATCAAGTGTTGATACAGTTGTTTTTCATATATTACTTAAACATTTTGTAATTGGTCTTGAACGATTAAGTAATATAGTTTTAGGATTTGAATACCCATGTCCGTAAGTACGTTTACTTACGAACTAAAAGTTTAATAAGTGTGTTCATTTATTACTTTCTGCTACAATTCAACATTTCCCTGTTTGGTGTTATTACTAGTGTTACTTAACATCAATCATAACATCCGTTGCGTTATAAGTTTACAGTTTCAAACTGGTTGATGTTAAGACTGGTGTTGTTTATCACGAGACTTAACATCACTTTTTAAAATCATAGATCTACAAAACAACAATTGGCACTAGAGCAGGATACTTTACATTAAGTATTTTGATCTTTACTTTTGTAGATTCATTACCTATGGACTCTCAAGGGAATCCGTGACCTCCTATCCTCAACGGGGAGAATTACTCTCTCTGGAAGAAAAGAATGCAGTGGCATGTTAAGAATATCGACGAACGGGCGTGGAGAATCATTCTAGTTGGATGAGAGAAACCATGAGTTACTGATGCTGCTGGAGAAACTTTTCCCAAGATGGAAATATACTGGACCATTGATGAAATAGCAGATTCAAACTGGAACTCCAAGTGCCTCAACACCCTTTGTGGATTGTTGACTCAAACTACTACAAAGTAATCAAAATATGCGAGTCAGCAAACGATGAATGGGATGCATTGCAGAGGGTGTGCGAGGGATCTCAAAATGTAAGAGGTCAAGATTGAGATTGCTGACTGCTACCTTTGAAGCAATGAGGGTGGATGAAAATGATTCAATCATGGACAATGCCATGAGACTTTCGAAAATGGCAAGTGAGTGCGGAGAACTTGGCGAAGTTGTGTCAAATTCACAGGAGGTTGGAAAATTACTTAGATCCATTTTAAAGAAGTTTAGAATCAAGGTGGTTGCCATTGAAGAATCAAAGGACACTGATAATTTAGACTTTGATGAACTGTTTGGATCGCACAAAATGTTCGAGATGGAACATCTTGGTTCCAACTCGAAAGAGAAGAATGTTGACCTCACTACTAATGTCAGCTCGGATGGTGACAGTGAAGTTGTTGATTGGAGAGAATTGCTGGATAAAATCGAGAATACCACTCTTGCAGAGGAAGAGGTGTCTATGATCACTCAGAAGTTCAACAAATATTTGAGAAGAAGAAACAACATTGGAAGGACATTTCCAAAGTTCAAAGCGGAGACACCACCTCCGAAATCCTCTGGACAAAAACTTTCTAATTTTCAGCCCTCATCGTCCGAGTCCAAGACATCAAATTCCCCCAAACTTCTCAGTGAAATTCAATGTCACGAGTGCAAAGGCTGGGGACACTATAAAAACGAATGTGCTAACACATTGAGGAAAAAGAACCTAATAGCAAAGGAGTTTGATGAAGATGAAGATGACTCTGACTCTCCTAAGTCAGTTCCTCCACTATTTGCTAATGTTGTCTGGGATGACGACATATAAGTTGGCAATATCAACTCCAACATCCAGTGTCTAAATGCAGAAGTTGAAGAAACAATTGACAAGTATAAGAAATTGTGCATGGAGTATGATGATTTGTTTTTAAATTGGGGAAATCAGGTCCTAAAGGTGAAAGTTCTCATGATTAAGGTTGAAAAGCTGACTCATGCGAAGGATGATCAATTGAATGTAATCATTCGTCTGGAATCAGCTATCACAAGAAAAGACTCGGAATTAAAACGAGTGAAGGCCGATTTGAAGAAGTCTCAAAATACTCTCTCAAACCTCAACAAGGGAACAACAAAGCTCGATGAAGTTCTGTGGATGTCATTCCCAGATTCCATGAAACATGGGATTGGCTACAAACCTGAATAGCAAGTGCAGCAACCTGAAGACAACCAAGCATCACAAAAAGAGAAGAATACAGTATGTGTGTCATCATTGTAGTGATCCTGGTCATATTCGCCTGTTCTGCTGGAAGAAAGCAAGCACGAAATGTCAGTTTCAGAGGATAAGGCAACATGTTGTGTCTCATGACAGTTTCTACTATTCCAACATCAAAACCAACAACAAAGTTAAACACGTCTGGGTGAAGAAGGATGAGATCAAATGTAACATGATCTATACCTCTCTAAAATCTCACATTCCAGGAACATGGTATTTTGATAGTGGATGCTCCAAGCACATGACCGATTCTGAAGACCTTCTCTCAAACATTGTGAAATTCAAAGGTGGAAAATTGAAATATGGTGGAGGTGCAAACGGTCAGATTGTTGGACAAGGAACTCTCCATGTCTTGGGAATTATAAAACTCGAGAACGTGCTACTATTTGAAGGACTGACTGCTAACTTGATCAGCATCAGTCAACTGTGTGATGGGAACTTTAGTGTTACGTTCACACGGGAAAAGCTTGAAGTCTATGATGAAGGAAACGCTTGCATTCATACTGGCCAAAGAACCTCAGATAACTACTATCAAATAAATGGCGATGTATTTCAGCAAGCTGTCTCAATTGAGCGATGTCGAGGTATGGCATCAAAAGCATGGACACGTCAACTACAAGATGTTGGAAAGGCTGGTGAAGAAAGAAGTTGTAAATATTCCACCGAAGCTTAACAAGAATATCATTCCAGTGTGTGAAGCATGCCAAAAAGGGAAACAAGTCAGGGTACCGCACCCACATGCTCAGAGTCTCACCACTTCAAGTTGCTTTGAACTCATGCACATGGACCTCATGGGACCACTGGAGGTGGAAAGCCTTGGAGGTAAATGGTATGTTCTGGTTGTAGTTGATGGTTTTTATAGATTTACTTGGATTGAGTTTTTAAGAGAAAAATTTGAAGCTTTTCAAAGTTTTAAAAAACTTGCAAAGAAATTATGAGTGCGTTTTGGTGTCAGCATAGGAAGGATTAGGTCTCATCATAGAAAAGAATTTGAAAATGAGGCTTTCTCAAACTATTGTTCAAAGGAAGGAATAAATCATGAGTTTTTCTCTCCCATTACCACCCAACAGAATGGTATAGTCGAAAGAAAGAATAGATCTCTTGCTGAGATGACTAGAACCATGATTATTTCAAAGAGAATTGAAAAATGCTTTTAGGCAGAAGCAATGAATACTGCTTGCCACACAATCAATAGGGTGTATTTCAGTCCCGGGTCACATGTTACACCCTACGAATTGTTGTTGTGCAAAAAGCCTAATTTGAGTTATTTTCATGTCTTTGGGTGTGTTTGTTATGTACTGAATGATAGGATGCATCTTTCCAAACTGGACTCAAAAAGTGAGAAATGTGTTTTCATGGGATATTCCAAGAACAATCATGCTTATAGATTGTTTAACCCTAGAACACGGTGCATGATGGAGTCTGTCAATGTGAAGTTTGACGACTTGGTTAGTGGTGTTAAACCTACTGAGGACAATGATCTAGTGTAAGATCAGACAACTCAATTATTGTGGATGACTTACATGATAATGCAGGTATAGAGACTGACGTTGCAGGTAAGTATGGGTCTGGTGACAGGTCTCCAAACCTAACACCAAATCCTGAAGGAACAGACAATGTTAGAACTGAGGACCCGTCACCAGTCTTAACACCAACTCCAGAAACTCTTGAATCAGATTCAGACTTAGATGAGGACAACCCGAATACTCAGATTGACCTGTATCAGATGGATATTCCTTCAAGAATTCAAAGAAATCATCCAACATGTCAGATCATTGGAGACCTTGATGAGAGAAGCACTAGGAAATGACAGATAAATTTCAAAGAAATGGTAAGATATGTATGTTTATCAACTAACTGCTCTAAAATTCGGGAGTCTTTGTTTCTTGCAACTACATAACAAAAGCGTGTGGAAGAGGCTCTGAAGAACGACTTCTGGATCAAAGCCACACTAGTACAAAAACAGGATTCAAGAACGCCTCAGGAGGCGGCGTTCTTAAATGTCAAGCGGTGGCATTTTTGTAATAAAAGTGTCACATACGAGAACGTCTTTTTCAAAGATGTTCTGGTATACTGGATATCCAGAACGTCATTAAAAAGACGTTCTCGTAAACTAGGTATCCAGAACGTCGTTAAAAACGACGTTCTCGTATGTTAAATATCGAAAACGTCTTTAAAAATGACGTTCTCGAAAGTAATATTCAGAACGCCTTTAAAAAGGCGTTCTCKTATGTCATATTATTTCTGTATTAAAATATACCCACAAAATCAAATTTTCTAATTAAAAAATAAAATAAAAAAACCTTATCTCTTTCCTCTCCCCCTCTCCCCTATCAATTTCTCCTCCAAAATTTACATCCCCGCACGAACCTTCTTCCCATATTTCACCACCACCACACTCCGCCGGCGCCGCACTCAAACCCTAGCCACCACCAATCCGAGCAAGCACGAGCCCAACTGGCCTCCCCTGCCTGAGCACTCAAACACGTTCTCCTGAGCAGCACTTCGCTAGGGTTTGACGGCTGGCCTCTCCTGCCTGAGCACCAGCTCCAGCGGCGACACCACCACCACCTCCACGGCCGCAACTACAGGATTCTCGTTCAACTCGCCGCGCCGCAGCTGTTGGGCGGCTGCGACTACTTGCGTAAATTCCCGCTTAACCCTAAAATTTTTGCAACCTAAGATTACTCCTCGCCGTCGACCGGCAAGCCAAAACTCGATGCTCGTCATCCTCCAGACTCAACCTCTCACTTCCAATTACAAGAAACAAACACATAATTTTGATGGGCGAAGAAATAGCAGAAAACCGGGCGGCGATCCCCTTTTGGGCAAAAATGGAGATTCTCCAGCCGGCGCTCCTCCCGCCAAATTAGACGTTCTTTCTACTCCCCCTAAAGATGACGATGCCATCCCAGGTATCAATTTACAATTACAAGCTTCAGTTTTGGCCAATTTGAAATTCTCAGTTGGCGATCCCCTTTTGCTTAAAGAAGGTGAAATTGATATTTCCACATAAAATGCTATTAATCCCGTCGAATTGGACATTCAAACCACTTCGATTTATGTTATTAATTCCGTTTCTCATTATTATTTGGCCTCTGAAAAATCCCCAATTACCGTTGGCCCCCTCTACTTAGACTGCTTGTCCGTTGGCCCCCTCTACTGCTGCCGGAGTTTCGAATTTGCGCCGCTCCGAGGAGCAGCCTGTTGTCTCCTTGTCATTATCGGGTTATTTCATCCCTTTTTTATACACTTGTTTTCTATCAAAGCATAGGTTTGTATTGTGGTATGAATTTCCTGCTAATCTCGAGTATTTTAAACATATTGATTACAATCATCAAGACCTTTATGTAGCAAATCAAAAGCCAACAATGATATTCACTTAAAAACTTAGGATGTTAGTGTGGAAGAGAATGGGACTGCGTTGTTTTCCGATTTTTACTTATTTGGTTGTTTTGCTTTCTGGACTCAGTTCAAATATTAGAAAATGTATAACGTGGGTAAAAAATAAGGTCTATAATTTTATTATTTTATTTTTGTAATTTCATTATTTTAATTCACGCTGTCACTGGTGAATAATCATTTGATTTTTTTTCTTTGTTCTTTTGCAGCACGACCTGCTGAAAATGGCAAATGGAGGAATAATCATGTTCTTTTGATGGACATAATTAAAAAGGTGCCTAATGCCGCCTACCCTTGTCTCTAGACTCCGCCACAAAGTATTTCCATAAAGATGGGGAAGAATAATTTTTCGAGAGCAATAAGTATAGCTTCACTAGTATATGGTACTCTGCTTATTTGTTTTATTAATGTATTATTTTCAGGGAGATCTTGCTAGTTACCTTCAAAAAAAAGGGCGCCTGTTCCCATCTAAAGCATTAAGATTTGCTCTTGAAATTGCCAGGTAACCACCATTTTTAAGAATTAAATCCATCAAGGCATTAATATTATTGTTTGTTTTATAGCGATTTTTTTTTTTACGCAGGGGCATGAATTATCTTCACGAATGCAAGCCTGAGCCAATCATACATTGTGATTTAAAGCCAAAGTAAGGCAACTAAATGCTTTAGTTGGTCGTATTATCTAAATTACTTTTACTTCTATGGATTTATTTATTTTGGAATACGCTTTTTTTAATATTTACAATTTCAGTAAGGTGCCAGAAATATTTTGCTCGATTTTGGAGGGCAACTGAAGGTAGCAGGGTTCGGTGTTATTAGGATGTCGACAATCTCACCTGATAAAGCAAAATTAGTGCAGCCCGAGGCAATTGATCATTCAAGTGAGTCGTTAGAGATAAAACAGAATGCTTAATTAGCTTTGTATGTAAACTACTGCAAAAAAACAAACAAACTGTTTTTCTTTATGTTGTATATAGGTTTCTATGTGGCACCTGAAATTTATAGAGACGAAATATTTGATAGAAGTGTGGATGTGCACTCTTTCGGTGTAATGTTGTACGAGGTATACTTGGTTTTTTTTTTTTGATGATCGTCTAACTATTTCGGGTTTTCATTTTTTTTTAGGTTTATAATAATATGACTAATTTTCAATATTCTGCCATGTTATTTTCAGATGATGGAGGGCTCACCACCTTTTTCATCCAAGTCCCCTGACGAGGCTGCAAAATTAATCTGTATAGAAGAAAAGMGACCATCATTCAAGTCAAAATCCAAATCGTTTCCTTCAGAACTAAAAGAGTGAGTCCGATTTACCTATAGTGTAAAAGTCATGCAGATTCTTTACTCTATGTTAACATTAATTAGAGTGGTGCTTAGTCAATATCCTAGAAKTCTACGAGAAATGATACTCTTACRAGGCTCAKTCAAAAATAGAATATGCCTTTGACATTTACGCACCCAACTTGAATAAGTGCAATAATAGGCATATAATAAGTAGGGGCCTTGATTGTCAAATGCATGGGTCCCTCTGGTCAATGTCTCAGAACATCACTTGAGTTCAAAGTTACTTAAGCTATTAATTTATTTTATTATCTATTTATATTCTAGCTTGATTGAGGAATGTTGGCATCCGGATTGTGTTATGAGGCTGACATTTTCTGAGATCATTGTACGATTGGATAAAATTGTGATGAACTGTGCTAAACAAGGATGGTTGGTACACTCATGTTACCTATCCTTTAATATTTTTTTTCTCTTGTGAATTTTAATTTGCTTCAATGATACTACAATCCCCCACTAATGCACGTGACTTTTGTGTYAAATACGTTATTTCTGTCAAGATTTACAACTTGGGATCCTCAGATGATATGTAAAAGCATATGTTCAGAATTTTGATAATGCGAAATGGATAAAATGGATGTTTCTTGTGCAGGAAATGAGGGAGGAATTAACCGGAAAAATGTGAATATTTATGAATATAACCATGTTGAAAAGAATCATCGAGTTTTACATGGGGCAAATGTGAATATCCAATGTGAATATTTATGGATACTTTGTGGCAGCCGTCGTGTTGTAATAATCAAAATTACGTCGTATTTCCAGATTTGAGATGCACCACTAACAAAAAATATCATTTCTATGTGATTCTAAATTTCTAATCCATCATTCCATTTTACATGAGCCTTAACGTTAAATGTTATGGTCTTTGAATAGGTAGATTCACAGAAGACACTTACGGGGCTCAAGTAGATTCGTGTGCATTAATGTATAACAAGCGTCGTAGATCACCCTGATAAAGGACCTAGAGCACGATCAATTATAAACAGGTATCACTACTCTTCGTGAAATTCTGCACCGCACAATTACAAAATATCTGATAATATTTACTAGTATTCCAAGTGCATTGCGACCCTTAATTGTCTGTTAGAGTCTCTGGTTGTGTTTTCTCTTTATACTCCCTTAATTCCTTAATTGACATGATGGCCCTTAATTTTTTATAATTTTTCGAGTTAGCTATCATCCTTATAATTATTACTATTAATATTATTAGCTATCTTATAATTAATATTATTATTATGTTCTTTCTCCCCTCCTCAGTTTGGGAAAGCCATAGTTTGCACAGATGCTGCAGCAGAAGCAGCCAGGTATGGTTACACAGTCATTGACCGGCTAGAGGGTTTTCTGATATTGGCCGTTGCTTCTTTGGGCGAAGATGTAACAGAGCTGACGAGCCCTCCAGAGGTACGTGTTGTGCATTTATTAATATCTTTTGTTCATCATTGCATTGTTTTGGTCATGGTCTTCATTTTTGGGTTTTGTCTGATTTTTACTTAGGATGCAACATCATTGGAAGAGAAGAAAAAAGGGGTGATAGGGCTCGGCAGGAAGAAAACAGATGAGTCGGAGCATTTTACTTGGAAAGATGATATTAAGGTGCYGTGTGGTAAGCTAATCACGTCTGAGCACAAAGATAGTCCCCTGGAGTACAACGTTTACGATGCACAACAGTAATTTTTTTGTGATTTTAATGATTTTTTTTCGTGGTGTCTCATTATTGACATAATAATTTAAGGTGCCGTGTTGTTTGTATTGACATCTTATGGTGATTGTGTATTATTGTGATTAATGACATGTGTTTGATCTTGGGATTATATAAATGACATGTGTTTTGTGATTTAAATAGGTAATAAAATTGTAATATATATGAGCAGCCCTGGAAAAATGAATCCGGAATGAAATTTGATGTATTTGTTGGCAAATGCTTTCATTTAATTTTTTTTGAATTTTTTACTACTTTCAAGAACGGTTATTTAAAAACCCGTTCTAGAAAGTATACTTTCCAGAAAGCCTTTTTTCTAGACGTTATGGGAAGTATACTTTCGAGAACGCCTTAAAAAGGGCTGCAAAACTGACTTTCTAGAACAGCTGAAATTTTTTTAAGAACGTCTCTGAAAAACCGTTCTTGAAAGTCTGACAATCAAGAACGCCTCAGCAGGGCGTTCTTGATTGTCAGACTTTTAAGAACAGCTCCATACAGAACGCCTCAGCAGGGCGTTCTTAATCTGCAGAAACAGACGTTCTTAAAAGCTGTTTCTGCACTAGTGCCATACAGAAAGAGCTGGACCAGTTTGCCAAGAACAATTTGGGACATGGTTCCACGCCCTGTAAATACCCTTGTCACTGGCACTAAGTGGATTTTCAAGAACAAAACCAATGAAGCAGGAAACATTGTTAGAAATAAGGCAAGGCTGGTTGCACAAGGATATACTCAGATTGAGGGGATTAATTTTGATGAGACATTTTCACCGGTTGCACGAATAGAATCGGTAAGACTCCTTGTTGCTATTGCTTGTCATATGAGAATATCACTGCATCAAATGGACATTAAGGGTGCTTTTTAGAATGGTGTTTTGAGTGAAGAAGTATATGTTGAGCAACCTAAAGGGTCTGTTGATCCTCACAAACCAAATTTTGTTTTAAAGTTAAAAGAGGTGTTGTACGGTTTAAAACAAGCTCCAAAAGCTTGGTATGAAAGGTTGACTCCATATTTACTGTTTTTAAACTTTAGACGAGGTGAAGTTGATAAAACCTTGTTTCTCCTCAAATCCAATAAACATATTCTTATAGTTCAAATTTATGTGGATGATATAATTTTTGGATCCACTAGTGAATAGATGGTGAAGGATTTCATAGATCGATTGTAAGACACATTCGAAATGAGCATGGAAGGTAACCTTTTGTATTTTCTTGGTTTACAAATTAAGCAACTTGATGATGGTAATTTTCTTTCCCAAAAAAAATATGCTAAAAATCTGGTTTAGAAATATGGGTTTGAAAATGAAAAGTATAAGAAAATACCTTTGGGGAAAACCAGTAAACTGTCAAGAGATGATGTTGAGATCAGTGTTGATAACACCGTTTATAGGAGCATGATAGGAAGTCTCCTGTATTTAACTGCAAGTAGGCCAGACATAATGTATAGTTTATGTTTATGTGATAGGTATCAATCGAACCCTAAAGAGTAATATTTAAAAGATGTAAAAAGAATAATTAAATATGTGGCGAGAACGAGTGATTTAGGGTTGTGGTATACCAGAGATACATGCACTGAACTTGTTTGTTACAATGATTCAGATTGAGCAGGTTATGTCGTGGATAGGAAGAGTACCACTGGAGGCTGTTTCTTCTTAGGTAGTAACTTGGTCTCGTGGTAGAGTAAGAAACAAATTGTATATCCCTGTCTACAGCAGAAGCTGAATATATCGCAGCTTGAAGTGCGTGTACGCAACTCTTGTGGATGAACCAGATGATTGAGGACTACGGTCTCCATAGTAGTATTCTGACCGTACTTTGTGACAACACGAGTGGCATAGATATCTCAAAAAATCCCGTTCAGCACTCTCGTATAAAACACACTGACATTAGGTATCATTTTATCCGAGACTTGTTTTAGAAGAAAATAGTGAGTCTTGAGCATGTAGGAACAGACGATCAACTAGCTGACATCTTCACAAAGGCATTAGATTTTGAGACCTTCTCTTGTTTGAGAAGAGATCTCGGTATGTGCATTGTCTAGTCCGTGTTGGGCTTGATGTTGTGACGCCCAATTCTGTCATCATTCACAACATCTGTATATTTTGCATGTATTATTTTTTTTTTCAGTTTCATACATAATTTGAGTGCATTGAATCTGATTGATAGTGCAAAAAGATCTTGTATTGTAATAAAAGTGATGACAAAAAGACCAACCTCTTGAACTAGGTGATTGTGAGTCTTTCCCGCAGAAATTGGTTTTCTCCCAGGTCTAAAAACAAGGGGTGTTTAAAGCAATCGCTAAAATAATTTCTCTTCAAATCTGTAGAAAGATAAAGAAAACCTAGATTAAAAAGATCCAATCTTTATATTTCACCTCCTTGAGCGATTCTGACGTAGCCATTAACTTGGGTTAAGGGGTTTGTTTTCATTGACTTCACCCGAAGAATGTTGGTTATAATGTCATCAGTCATGAAAAGAAACACTGATCAAGTCACTAAAATCATTAAGTGTTTTTAACTTTTTAGGTCATATATTTTAGGCATCAATTAAGACATTTATAATATGTGAAGATGCCAAATTGTTGTGTGTTCTGTTGCTTGTGCTTGCTTCTCTCTTTGATTTCTTTTAATCATATTAAGAGTTTGGTGGATCAGTTTCTTTAGTGGTGTTAAAACTGGTGAGCTGGACAGGTAATACATGGATGACATGGCAGGAGGTTTTTCACCCTATACGTATTTTTACGTCTATGGTGATGGTTCTAAACTCTAGCTCTAAATTAGTTCTATGCAATTGTAGGGACGTGTGATTTATTTTGGATCTTTGGTCAATTAAGTGGAGATCATGTGTCCTAAATTAAGGGGGAGTGGGGTTTTTGGATAGAAAGAAAATCCGTGTGTGTTAAAATAGGATATTCGGTATATTAGGGTTTTTAACCTTACCTTTCTCTCTCCTAGTACAACTGTCATTTTTTCTTGTTTAAGAGTCTGATTTGATACCATTTTTTAATCCTACTTTTATGTTATTCTTCTTCAATTAAAACTCTCTAACTCTCTATCTCTTCTCCGTATCTCTCTCGAATTGCCTATTTTTCATTTTTGAAAAATTTACCACAGGATGTCTTCTCTGAGCAGAACTCCAGTGCTCCCTGTTGGCGTGCAGAACCCGTCCAGTGATCAGGCACCGGTGAATCTTCCGAGATTTGGTGGCCTGGATATTTGCGAGGAAATCCGTGACACCTTCCCCCAGTACCCGTCACCGGTTGTAACACTGCCTGCCGGTTCGCCACCTCTCCAATCTCAGGACGTTGTTCAGGTTCCGGTGCCCACTGACACTAATCCAAAGGCGTAGGATTCTCCTGGTCAGTCTGGGAATGAAATTGACATCAATAAACCGCCAAACCTGCCGCTTATTACGGATATATTTGGGCGCATCGGTGATCTAATTTTCAAAAGGTCCCGGCGGCTGAGGAACATCCCTCCTAGCGTGGTGCCGGCGGTAGTTCTGAAAAGTCAGGCAGGACCACAGCAAGTTGTGCCGCTTGAGCACATGAACCTTTCCGAAGATATCGCCTCCATGACGGATTCTGATGATGAGGAGTTTGTGCCTCCTGATCCGGTTGCTGCTCTGGTGATTTCCCCCGTTTCCCACCTAGAAAAGTCGACGCCCCGTAGTCGCAAATAGACTGTTAAGCTTGCCGACAAGAAGAATCCTCTGGCGAGTATTAAAGTATCACCAGGCTAAACTTAGGCTGAGTATTCGAGTCGTCCGTATGAGGTTGTTGATTTTTTCACTGGAGAGGTTTCCAGTTCCTCGAAGCCTGTTAAAGCTACACTTACTACCATTCTTTTTCCTGAGGTTCACCCTGAACCTGAACCTGAATTTAGGTTTGAATTTTCACCCGATCCATCTGACAAGATTTTTATCCGCGATCTCCTACCACCCGAGAAGGCTACAAAGAAGAAGGTTAAGAGCACTAAGTCTGCTGGCGCCCAGGAAGTTGATGTTGGGACCGGTGATTTGTCACCAAAGCCAACATCACCTGTTGTTGATCTAGTTCCATCCTTTGAAGCTCATACTACTCTGCTTCTTCTAGCGTTGCATCGATCCCATTTGCTGCCTCAGACCACTCTGATGAATATCTATCCCAGGCCATTGAGATTGAGGCACCAAGTCGTTCTCTCTCAGGTTCCTAACAAGCAAAGATGAGGAGTTGTTCTTGGAATATCAGAACCGATGCTTAATTTCTGAGTGCTGGATCCTGGTTGATCTCTTTTAAAGGTAAAATCTGATTGCTTTCTTTAAGCATAGAGGTATGTTGTCAACTATCACTACTGCCATGCCGTTTGTTCATAATGTTGTCTTGGAGTTTTATGCGAATATGTTACCTTCTGTTGCAAATCCCAATTCTCTGAATTATGGGAAGGTATTTTTGCGTTGGAAAGTTTATTCCTTTAATCCAGGCTTGATAAATGAGTTGTTTGGTACTGAGGAGTACCATGATGACTCGACGATTGATGACATGAATGAGGTTTTTTTTTCTGGTGGATTGGTGAACAAATGGCGAGAACAATTGCCCACCCCCCCCCCCCCCCCCCCCCCTTTGTCCTCCCTTTACTCGGTGCTGCATAAGGTATCCATTTTCAACTGGGTTCTTTAGAAGAATGCGACCGTTCTGACTCGCTCTCAAGCTCAATTCCTGTTTTGACTTGGTCGGGGTATCAATAGCATTTCTGGGCAACAGGTCTTTGATGCTATAACCAGGTTTGCCACCTCCAAGAATGTTTCTTCTCTTTGTTTTCCCTCTCTTATTTACAGCATCCTAGAGAACCAAGGGTTTACGTCATATGAGGATGATTCTCTTACCGGGGAGGCAGAGTGGTTCACCCTGCGTAGCCAACACTTTGCTGGGGCACGTGTCGTGGATCTTCCCTAGCAGGCACCCGTGTAGAGTGGTGTTGCAACATGGTCAAACTCCCGCCTCAGGTTGTGCGTGCTCTGCTTTCCTTGATAGACAATCAAATTGCTCAGCTTCAAGCCATGAGGGGCTCCTTGTATGAGGCCCTTTTGCTTTTTGAACAAGGGGAAGAAAATAAGGAGGATGATGAGGCTGCCGAGGATACTGATGGACAAGTTGCCGAGGTGTTGGCCATCTTAAGCAAGAGAAGGAAGAAGATCTTGTCGAGGAATAAGAAGCTAAGGTAAATGAAGAAGCTGCTGCGGAAGAGGAAGGCTGATGAAGGTACATCGACGTCTACTCGTCGATCTAAGAGAGCTCGTGGACTTTGAGTGATCATGCCACTTTTTAGTTTCTATTTTTATTGTTTGGCTACTGCAAAAAAAATATTATTTGGGTTGGGTTGTACATTTTTTTTTTGGGTGGGGGGGGGGGGGAGTTTTTGATATGTCTTGCTTGCGTCGATTGTGTTGTGTCCAGAAAGACAAAAGGGGGAGATTGTTGTGAATAATATTCTCAAAAATTTTTCCTTTTTGTTTGTTTGCCTTTCTTGGACTTTGTTTTATTTAGAAGTCTAAATTTATTTTCTAAACGTAGTTTAGGATTTTATTTAGTTTCCTTATTTTTAGCTTAACTTGTTTATCAAGACTAGGAGTCTTGATTATTTAAGGGAAATGGACGGCGCAAATTATGGCTGCTTTTGAGAGGAACGCAAGACATTTTTGTGAAGAATAACACAAGCACCAGACCTACTTGGAGCTACAATCCAGAATCAAGCGATTTACAACGTTGCATAACCAACGGAGGAGATCAGATCAGTCGTAGCACCAATTATTTTGTATCAAGTGTTGATACAGTTATTTTTCATATATTACTTAAACATTTTGTAATTGATCTTGAACGATTAAGTAATATAGTTTTCGGGTTTGAATACCCATGTCCGTAAGTACGTTTACTTATGGACTAAAAGTTTAATAAGTGTGTTCATTTATTATTTTCCGCTGCAATTCAATATTTCTCTGTTTGGTGTTATTACTGGTGTTACTTAACATTAATCATAACATCCGTAGTGTTATAAGTTTACAGTTTCAAACTGGTTGATGTTAAGACTTGTGTTGTTTATCACGAGACTCAACATCACTTTTAAAATCATAGATCTACAAAACCACACTACCATCTAAAGCCATACGAAACAATACACCCACTGTCATCCAAACATCAACCTACTATCTCACGTTCAAGTGCAGAAGCCGAGTACCGAGGTGTAGCCAATGCTGTTGCCGAGACCTATTTGTTACGTAACTTACTCTGTGAACTACGTGTTCCTCTTCAGCGAGCTACCCTTGTCTACTGTGATAACGACTCCGCTGTTTACCTCTCGTCTAATCTAATGCAACATAAGCGCACCAAGCATGTCGATATTGACCTCCAATTAGTACATGAGAATGTAGTCCTTGGAAAAGTACGAGTTCTCCATATTCTGTCGACTCATCAGTATGCCGACATCTTTACTAAAAGGCTTCCATCTCAGTTATTTTTGGACTTTCGGTCTAGTCTTTGCATCCGTCAAGTTTCCGCTTTGACTATGGGGGAGTGTTGGAGATCATATAAATCTTTGTATTTAATATGTAGGTACGACCATTATGATTCCGTTGCGACCGTTACGATTACGTTACGGCCGTTACAAAATTGTAACGATTCTTTCCATTTTTGTATCACCGAACACTTGTATAAAGAGTGAAATGATGTAGAAGTCATTTGAGCACTCAATTAATCAAGTTTTTTATTCTTACGCTTTCTGCCTCATATTTGTAGTTAAAAGCAAACTCTTTTACAACGTATTTATGATAAATGTAAGATAATGATATTTTATGTGTTATTTACCCTTCAGAATTACAATATATAGATAAGCTAATCTAGCTAATTCCTATAAGTTAGGCAATAATTAAGGTAATACAAACAGACATGCCAATATTCTTAGTTTATGCTAATATACGCTAATTCTCCCCCTCAATCGAAATGGGAGGAGGACGAACATTGAGATTGGAACGAAAATCATCAAACAACACCAAAGGAAGACCCTTGGTGAAAACATCAGCAATCTGTGATCGAGACGGAACATGAAGCACAGGAACTTGCCCCTTGGCGACCTTCTTGCGAAAAAGATGAATATCTAATTCGATGTGCTTCGTGCGTTGGTGCTGAACCGGATTCCCCGCAAGATACACTGCACTGATATTATTATAGTAGACTAGCATAGCGGTCGTGATAGGATGTTGCAGTTTAAGTAGTAAATTCCGAATCCAACACGATTTAGAAACCACATTAGCAACACCCCTATACTCAGCCTCAACACTAGAACGAGAAATAGTTGGTTGCCTCTTGGCCGACCACGAAATCAAGTTGTCCCCAAGAAAAATACAGTAGCCCAACGTAGAACGGCGAGTATCCGGGCAGCCAGCCCAATCGGCATCGGTGTAGGAGACAAGAGATGTAGTGGACGAGGAGGAGAGATGAAGTCCAAGATCCATAGTACCCTGAAGATAGAGGAGAATCCATTTCAAGGCACCCATATGAACCTCCCGGGGATCATGCATAAACAAACATACTTGCTGGACCGCATACGCAATATCAGGACGTTTAAAAGTGAGGTATTGGAGTGCCCCAGCAAGACTACGGTAGAGAGTCGGATTGGGAAAAGGAGGACTCTCAGCAGTTTCCAGCTTTGGTTTCGTGTCAACAGGAGTAGCGGCCGGCTTACAATTCTCTAAACCATCCCTATGGATAATCTCCTTGGTGTACTACTTCTGCGACAAAAACAATCCCCCACAGTGAGGCGTCACTCCAATACCTAAAATAATGCAAAGGACCCAAGTCCTTCATGGAAAATCCAGTACTCAATCGAAAGACAATCTCAGAACGAAGTGTAGCCGATGAGGCTGTCAAGAGGATATCATCCACATATAACAACAAATACTCTACCTTATCACCCGTTCGAAACACAAAGAGGGAGTGGTCAGAGACACTACGATGAAATCCAAGAGTGGAAACAAAGTCCGAGAAGCATTTGTTCCATGCACGCGGAGCTTGTCGTAATCCATACAAAGACTTCTTCAACAATCAAACGTGATCTGGACGTTGAGAATCTCAAAAACCAAGAGGCTGGTGCATATACACTGTTTCAATCAACTCCCCATGAAGAAAGGCATTTTTAACGTCCAACTGATGGATACACCATTTCTTGGAAATAGCCAAACTTAATACCACCCGAATAGTTGTCGGTTTGACCACTGGACTAAATGTATCTCCATAGTCAATACCCATTTGTTGAGTTCTACCATCGCCGATGAGAAGAGCCTTGTATCTCTAAAACGAACCATCTGCACTTTCCTTGTGAGTAAAGACCCACATAGAACCCAAGTCTTATTATCAATAAGATCATTAAATTCATCATCCATAGCCGATTTCCAATTAGGATCCCTAAGGGCATCAATAGGACGTTTAGGAAGAGGAGATTGAATAGTAGAGGATAACAAATTGAAGACTCTCTTTTTCTTAACAATGCCACTCTGACTACGAGTGACATGACGTTGAGATACCACCGGATTATGTACTAATGGAATATCGGACGTGACGTTCGGAGGGATGTCCGGGGGAGCATCTGTCAGTGGAGATGGGGACAGAGGTTTGGTGAAACTTAACATAAGGAGAAGGACTATCATCAAGGAATTCATATGAGGAAGGGGTGGGTGATTGTACTTCCCTGAATGGAAACCGAGACTCATCAAAAATGAGATGATGAGAGATGAAAAATTTCTTTGTGGAAAGATCATAACATATATACCCACGGTGACCCGACGGAAACCCCAAGAAGATACACGGAGTAGAACGTGGTTGAAGTTTGTGAATAGTCGTGGAGGGGAACAGTGGATAAAACAAACATCCAAACACACGTAGATGATCATATGTTGGGTATGGTAGAGGAGGGAGACTGGGGTATGAGAAGAATGACCTTTCTTCGGAAGAATATTGAGAAGATAAGTTGACATTTGGAGAGCAAGATGCCAAAGTGAGGCCGGAATTGAACCATGACTGAGCAAAGTGCAGATCATATTATTAATAGTGCGAATTTGGCGTTCAGATTTACAATTTTGGGAAGATGTATAAGGACACGAGAACCGAAATACCATCCCATGAAGTGTAGCAAACTCCCTAAACGATTTGTTATCAAATTCCCTCCCATTATCACACTGAAATGTTTTAATGTTCTTTTCAAACTGAGTTTGAACAAGAGAACGAAACTTCAAGAATGTTGAAAACACATGAGATTTATGAGCTAGAGGGAAAGTCCACAAATAATTAGAATAATCATTAAGAAACAAAACATAATATCGATGTCCCGAAGAACTTAACACAGGAGAGGTCCACAAATCACAATGAACAATATCAAAAGGTAAATTGGTACGAGATGTTGAAGCCAAAAACGGCAATTTAATATGTTTCGCCAAAATACAAGAAGAACAAACCACTGAAGGTAATTGTCTATTACAAAATTTTTTATTATTTCTTCTAAGATTCTCTAAAGCAGGAAATCCCGGGTGACCCAAAGGGTCATGCCAAATGGTAGGGGTGGTTGTGACGCATGCTGACTCAGACAAGGTAGACGTTATGGGATATAATGGGCCTCGACTCTCACATCTCATTCAGGGCCTCCCCGTCAGAAAATCCTTGATAGAAAAACCAAACGGATCAAATTCAACAGACACATAATTATCAGTCATAAATTTCCTCACAGACACTAAATTCTTAACAATATCTGGAGCACGCAAGACATTATTCAAGCCAAGATTGGACGAGTAGGGAAAACTAGATTGTCCATAACCAGAAATCAGAATAGAGGTACCATTACCAACAATAATTCCCTTATTAATGCTCGAATTGACATAAGACGAGAGGGTACCTCTTGACGACGTCATGTGGGATGTTGCGCCTGTGTCCATGTACTAATTTAGATCCGGAGGAGAGATGCCCAGCGTGTACATAGCATTTTCAATATCGGTTTGTGATGGAGGCTCGGAGGCGACATACGCCTGAGGACGAGCCCCAAGTAATCCCGTCTGCGACACGGGGGGACTGTTTGGAAACCCAGCCGGAGGACGAGACCACAAGGTGGTCGGATATGGGCAAGGTGGCAAGAGCCACTGCCATGGCTGCTGCTGCTGCTGCCACGGTGAACGGGACGCGCCTGGAGATGCCTGGCCATGACTACCGCGGCCCTTCTTCTTGTTGTGATGGCGACCAGGTGTGGCAGTCCGCTGCTGCTGCTGGGAGGATGTGTAGGGATGAGCAGCAGGTCGCGGGTTGACCGAAGAAGAAGCCGTCGACGGCGGCGGTTGTGCATTCGCGACCATCACAACTGTAGACGACGCGCTTTTGGCCAAGCTTGCTTCCTCCAAGACGAGCATCGAACGGGCCTTGTAGAACTCCGGGAGTGGGTTGCTTTGGCGAAGGAGAGTACCGAGCCATTGTACGCCTCGGTGAGGCCAGCCACCATCTGTAACACGAGGCGGTTATTGATACTTGAGCTCCAACGTTGGCGAGTTTATCGGCGAGGGATTTTAGATGTTGACAATAGGCGGAGGCAGACGAAAATTTCTCCATCATGACCCTTGAGAACTCCTGCTCCAGGGTGACCGCCCGTGAGTGCTTGTTATCCTGGAAAATATCTTGAAGACGATCCCATGCTTGTTTGGCCGTGGAGTCGGCCACGAGGATGGTGTGGAGGAGATCGGAAGACATGGTTGAATAAATCCACTGGAGAACCGTAGCGTCCAACGTCTCCCATAATTCCTTCTCGGCAGGAGTAGATGGAGCCGGCGGCGGGGTCGTGGTGGACGGAAGAATATGATTGATGACACAATGAGAACGGGCATGAATTTTGAATAACTCAACCCACGTCGCATATTGGACGTTTTCCATCTCTAGAGTGATAGGGATGTGGTTGCGAATGTTGGATACGGCAAGGGCCGGATGAAACTCTGATTTTCCAGCGGCCATGAGAGGAGGAAGATGGCGGCGTCTGGTGAAAAGAAGAAAAAAAAAATCAGAGAGACGTGGATGAAGAGGGCGCAGCGGAAAAGATTTCCGAAACCCTAACTTCTGATACCATGTAAGATAATGATATTACGTGTGTTATTTACCTTTCAGAATTACAATATGTAGAGAAGCTAATCTAGTTAATTCCTATAAGTTAGGCAATAATTAAGGTAATACAAACAGACATGCCAATCTTCTTAGTTTATGCTAATATACGCTAATAATAAATAATTTAACAGCTCTATTCTTGATTTTATTTTTCGAAGTATTTTTCAGTGTGTTAGATGTCTTAGTTTTTTAAATTATGTCCTCTAAATAAATAATGAAAGAAGAATAAAAAATATTTACTTTAATAGTTTTCTTAATGATGGCAATGAGAAGACACTCTATTGAATGACAACTCTTTAATTAAATACGATTCAATAGATCATAATATACTCTCGATATTACTACACATAATATCCATTAAAAATATTACTTTTGAATAATTGATTAGATATAAGAATCTTTATCAATGATAAATTATTAGGTGGGTGTGTCGTATTTCGTTAACAAGAATATTGATAGTAATTATTATTATATACACTTTGGTTTACATCACTCCAAATCAAACCTAAGGAGTTTGCGTACACTTGTGGTGTTTCTCATAGGGGAAAAGTGTCGCAATATATTTAATAAACAACGCTTGGATTTCATTAAGGGATGGTTCTTTTTAATATATTGAATTTTAGGTGTGTTTGAGTGTGTGTTATTTAACCGTGTACTAGAGAAATAATTTTTTTCAAAAATCATTATTTAGTCATGGCTTTATACAGATGGTAGAATTGAAATAAATTTCAAATATAGTTTATAAATAAATTTCTAATAATTTAAAATAAATTATATATGCGATATTTCTTATATATTGAATTTTATATAATTATAAATATATATATTTTCTAAAATACTCGGTTAATACAAGGTATTACGCTAGTGCACGACTATAGCAAATTCCGGACTATTATTAAACAACA
>BMAC01000426.1:341173-351648 GCA_014905375.1 Phtheirospermum japonicum | reverse complement strand
ACCATTTGTTTCATTGCAATTTTCATGCAAAAACATAGTGAAAAGCCCTTCACTCTTTCTACTTATGTATCTCAAGTTGTATATATATTTATATAAAATCGTTCCGACCACGGTCTGACCACGATTGGACCTGTGAACCTCTGAACCTGTAGCTTTACCGGTTCAATGACCGGTCCGATTTTCAGAACAATGGCGCAAAGCCACTTTTGTTGACTTTTCAACTGCTTTATTAAAAAGAAAATTAAATATCACACACAATTGTTGACTTTTCAACACGGGTTTCAAATTTCATTTGTATATTTTGAGGTTTAATAGGGGGGACTGAATTTCGAATTGTTGACTTTTCAATACGGATTTCAAATTTCATGCGTGTATTTTGAGGTTTAATAGAGGGGACTGAATTTCGAGTTTTATGCCTACAAATTAGGATATGTTTGATTAATTATTTCGAATTTGTTACCAAAATTATTTAATACTTTTAATTGAGATTCGTGAGAATCTATTTTGATTTTATGTAATCTCAAAATTACATATTTTTTAGCCACATAAACTGAGTTTTTAACTGTACGAGGTTATCAATTTTATATTTTTTTTATATATATCTTATAATATATATCCGATTATTATCCATATATATTTAAATTTCAATTGAAATAATAGATAAAGCAAGCATGACAAAAACAAACATAAAGATTAAATAATTACGGGCCCTGAATAAAGAAAAATAAAGCATAAAAATAAACTAAATTACAGGCCCCAAATATAACTAATTTGGCAATAACACAATAAAGCATACCGGAATAAACTCTAAATTTGATCTGCTTTCATATTTAAACTCCAAATAATCTTGTATCTTTCACACGCATGGACTTTGAAAAAATCGGTAGTTGATTCAATCCGATTCACTTGAAGAATTAGAATCCTAAACAAAGTAAATACATTAAATCAGATTTTATATTCAGAAAATTGATTGCCTAAAATCACTCTAATGCAGTAGGACGAATAAGAGACATTTAATTTATTTAAATTGAAACAAAACGATTTTTTACAAATAAAATCGACCAATAAAAAACGTTCAAAAAAATAGAATTAGGTAACAAAATAAAATCGAAATTGAAAGATTTAAACAAAGAATCGTTAGGCAACCAAAGATATATCATATTTTTTAAATATCAGATTGAATGTTATTTTTTTAGCTTAATTAAAGACATTTAATTTGTGGAATACTAAGGATAACATTTTTTGAATCTAAAATCGACGTAAAAAAAATCTACAAAAAAAAAATTAAAAAGAGGTGCATTATCCTAAAATCACTCTAATGCAGTAGGACTAATTAAAGACATTTAATTTATTGAAATTGAAACAGATCAATTTCTTATAAATAAAATCGACCAATAAAAAACGTTCAAGAAAATAGAATTAGGCAACAAAATAAAATCAAAATTGACAGATTTAAACAAAGAATCGCAATAGATTAGGAAACCAAATATAATATCATATTTTTTCAAAATATTAGATTGCATACTATTTTTCAGCCTAATTAAAGACGTTTAAATTAAGCAAAACAATTTTTTAATTCTAAAATCGACGTAAAAAAATCTACAAAAGAATTAGAAACAGATGCATTTTCTATAATGAAGGGATACTAAATCTTATATTTGCACGTATACAGAATTCTAAAAATTCAAAATCTAGGGTTTCAACTAATTCACCCAATAAATATAGGTTCCTATTATTTGCAAATCAAACTCACATCTTCCTCTCCCGAATGTGTCTTTGTTTTTTCTCTCTATTTTAAAAACTTGGGTAGCTAGAGTTTTTAAAACGATGGCTCCATTATTTGGACTGACCAAAGACATCGACCGAACGAACAAGAAAGCACTTAAGCTTAGGGTCGTTCGATTTTTTGCTAGATCCGAATTCAATGATAAGGATCCAAAGATTTCAATGGAAATTATTTTCCATGATTCGTAGGTTATTATTTTGTTCTCAATAATTTATTATTATATATAGATGTATATAGGTTCGAATTATCTATTAATTATTATTCGATTAATGTATTGAATTAAACTAAATTGTTTCTAATTATTTTAAAACAGGGAGGACGAATTACTGGTGTTATAAAAAAATCAATGTCAAATTGTTTGAAAATTGAATAATTGAAGGTCGCGTTTATGCGATTAGAAATTATTACGTAGAGAATAACACCGGCTAATTCCGCAATACGATGGCGAAATTCAAAATTATTTTCCATGCGAAAATAATTTTAGTCGTCGTGAAGGAGGATTCTTTCCCTAATTACATGTTTGGTTTTCGTACTTTTTCAACACTGACTGGCATCAACAAATTTGACGAGACAATATTGTTCGGTTAGTTTCTCAAAATTTTTGAATAATTACAAATATATAAAATTTCGGTCATTTTTTTAACTAATTTAGTTAAATTTCTTATTGTAAATAACTGGAAAGGTGTCAGAAATTTGTAACCCCCGAGAGAAAGAGTTGATCGGAGGACATCGAGCAAGATTGATTGAGATTATTCTCGAAGATTTAAGGTATTTTCCAATTATAGGATTTTGTATATTATTTCAATGGAAAATCGGTGCGGAATAATGTCCTAAACTTCTAAGAAGGCTGTGTTGCTGGGATTGATGAGGAAGATGAAGCTCTGAATTGTTGGAATTGTGCAGGATGATGATTGAAAAGAATATTTATTGGTTTATTATTATTATTATTATTTAGTTACTATTGCTTTGAATATTGTTATTCGGATTTCAGATTTGAGCTTTATTATTCTATTTAGAATTTAATTTGACCTGTGAAAGCATTTATGATCAAACAGTAAGATTTTATATTGCTTAATAAAATTGTTCTATTATTAACTTTTGTGATTAAATAATTATATTACAAATAGTAGTCTTTTATGTGGATGTGTATGGTTCTATTCTTATACATATTTTACTATTATATATTAATCTTTTATACAGTTCACCATTAATAAATTTTTTTAATAAAAACTATTGAGGTAGTCTAAAAGATTGTTGCCTAAACTTTATGTACATTGTATTGATCTAATGTTTTCAAAATTTTGATTACTATCCAGTGACTAAAGTAGGAATTAAAAATCATCCAAAACATATATCAAATAAAAGAAGTAAATAAATTACAATCATTAAAATTATAAACAAACACATTCACATAACATACTCTAATAAAGTATAGAATATAAACGTATGCACTAATCATCACTGATATTAACGAATGATTAATGTAAAATAAATTGACAAATAAAAATTAGTTGCAGTATTTAATCTCATACTTCTATATACTTAAGAAAACAGTAACAGTTTGTATGTTAATGGATAATGTATTAACATAGAAATAACTTAAGTAAATAAAAAACAAGTCAATTGCAAAGTGTTAACATACTCAAAGAAAAATGATAATGCTAATACAGTGTCAGGTTAATTGCAAAGTCCTACCAAATAGATCAAAGAACATGTAAAATTAAGAAATGAACACACCCCACATAAATCAAGAATCGATACAGTAAAATATTATCAGAAAATATTATGTCTATTTAAATTTAAAAAACTATTCATAAAATTATACATACAGTGAATGGGAACTGAAGCACATACCATACAATAGCAATCATACAGTATAAAATATGTAAATAAGTTACAACCATATAATTATACATGCAGCAACCCTTCACATAATTAAAATTTGTTTTTGAAATTTGAAAATAGATAATTAATGCAAATGATGATAAGTAGTAGCATTTTTTTATTTAAAAATTAGATATTGTCTAAGAAAAGTGATGGCATGCATCATTTGATTTATTTAATTTGTAAATGTTCCTGTATAAACAAGTAAGATTCAAAATAGTAGTAAAGATAATCATTAAACGACAAAAAAAAAAGTGTTTTTTGAATAGATCAAACACAATAGACTGATTTTGATCCATATTGATATACTTTTTGAATAAATCTAACAAAATATACGGATTCTTTAATTAAATATTTAAAAATAAAAAAAGTTTAATAATATAATGTCAGGCCTGCAACAAACATCTTTTAAAATGTTTATTCATGATTTTTGATTATTTTTTTAACAAGTTATATGAGATAAATCGGATATTTTTTAAAAATATACCTCTCAAAAGAAGAATCCATGTGAAATCCCCTAATCTGGCATGGATCAGATTGTTACACTGGACTTGACCCAATAGCTATTGAACACACCGTTAGATCTGGATGAACATATAAAAATAAGTTATATCTGAACATAAACGGACAATTGTAAATAAATTTGATGCAATAAAAATACTAATAATTGATGTGATTTGCATATCTTTAAGTAAAATAGGTCACAAATATTTCAAAATTTTTGAAAAACAAACAAATATTAGGATTTTAAGGAAAAAAATGAGATCTACAAAATTTTTATGACGGGTATGATTTTAAAAACTTAATGAAACCAAAAAATGAAAAAAAAAAAACAATTCGGAGGTTTACCTGATAAATTATTCTCAAAATTTGAGAATAAAAGTCACTGCATGTGATCCAAAACCCGTTTGAACTTCAGATCTACTTTAAAATCAAATAGGAAATTTATGATGCTTGTTTGGTGTGTGTGAATGGTGATGGGATGCGAGGGAGATGGTGGATGTAACCAGAGGTAGGGTTAGAAAACTCATGGTGTTTTCGTGTTGTGTGTGAACGGTGAGTTTTAGTCAGACGAAGATGGCGAGGGAGCAGCGGAGATAAACTACAGACTAGGGAGATGGTGTTCATGTTRTGTGTGAGTGGTGAAGCTTAACGGTGGCTGTAGTTGGCTTCAGAGTGGTGGGTTTTAGTTCCAGTTTCGACAGACTCGAGGAGGGTAGGGTTTGTGGGAGGCGGAGACAGCTAGGGTTTGGGGGGTGGTGAATGAGGCGAAAATTTAGGGTTTGGGTATTTATAGTAGGGTTAGTTTGGTGAGGGTAGATTAGGACCGTTGGATGTGGTGTGGAATTTATGGACCGTCTGATTTCGGATGGGTTTAAATGGGTAGGATTTTGAAACGGGTTAGGACTTTTTTTTTTGGGCTTTTACAATTGGGTCGAATTAACTGCAATTTTCTTAATGGATTGGGCTCTTAAAATTATTGTACTGTGTTTTCTTATTTAAAATATATAATTTAAACTATTATCTATATAAAATAAGTTTAAATTTTTTATATATAGTATAATATTTGATTAATATGTCTATGTAGTTTCTTTTATTTTGTTTTGTTTCTTCAAATTTAGTTATTTATTTTAATTATTAATTCAATAATATTATATTATTTTTATTACATTAAGTTATAAGTATTTATTTTATTTTTTAAAAAACCAATGCAAATAATTTATTTTTATTATCAATTGAAGACCTATTATCTATAGAAAATATAAATTTATTTTTTTCGTATGTGTATGTGTGTGTGTGTGTGTGTGTATGTGTGTATATATATAATTTATTAATTTTGAATTGAAATAAGATATTAGAATAATAATTTTATTCGGTTTTTTATGTATATAAAGAGAGCATGTATGTATATGTGTATGTATGTAAATACTTTATTAATTTTGAATTAAAAAATATATTAAAATAATATCTTATAATAATGTTATGTTAACTTAAATGTATTATAATATCTTTTTATAATGTTATGTTAATTTAAATGCATTATAATATCTTATTATAATGTTATGTTAATTTAAATTAAATCAATTATTCGTTAATGTATATATTTCAAATTTTAATTTCAAAGTCAATGCGTGTAGATTAATTTAATTTTGTTTAGAGATTTGATTATCTATAATGATGTAGGGTATTTTATCATATGTTTCTATTATTTGTTTGTGTTTAATTAAATCTTATATATGGTACTGCATATATTTGATTTTTTTATCTTTCCCAATTCACCAAACTCTCATTCGAAACCCTTTCGTTCACTTACTCTTTCCCGACTTTTATTTCACAACAGTTAGAAACTTTATGAATTTGCTTCTTTTTACTAGAATTAGCCTTTTTGAATTAGGCTTTTCACATGAACGCACGCTTTTATCACTTTTCGTGATTTGTGTTGGAGTATTATTATTCCTCTTTTTTTTTCTTTTTTTTCATTTTATTTTTGTATAAGCAACTCAAAACCCAAAACCCACAATCGATTTCCCTCACATTTCTCGTCAACTAATCGTACACTCTCAACTCACAATTCATGAAGATATAAGAGCTAAAATCAAGTTCGGCTAACAAGAAATGGGACATAGGCTCAAGGGGGCTCGTTTGGGAATTTTAAAGTAGCTCAAATATATGGATAAGGCCGGAACAAGGGTGATATATGTGCCTCGAGGTCATTTTAAAATTCAATCATGTACGAGCAAAGTCAAACCTCCTGAATGCAATTTCCATAAAAATACTAGCAAGCCGATAAATCACACAAGGCTACTAGTTTGCACCGAATTTCGGAGCAAAATCAAAAGAGATTTTAGAGCTTTGCAATTTTTTCACGAGAAAATGTTGATTATATATATATATATATACATATATACATATATATATATATATATATATATATTATATTCTTGCTTTTGCATCTGGTTCGTCTTGAAACTCGGCCTGGAAATCTGACCGATGCCAGAGACTGGGGAACGCATCTTTGACGGAAGGGGAGAGGAAGAAAACCAAGAATTACGCTTTCCCTATATATATATATATAGGCGGGTTTGTACGAAGCACAAAAATTCAACCCTTCACACAAGAGGCCATAAACATGCAAAAACCCGACAAGTAAACTATTCAAACTTCCAAGCACGCGGAGTTGTTCAACAATGTAAGAAAGACACAAACGACACAAAAATCGACTCAACCATGTAAATGCGTAAATAGTAAGCGTCACTTCACAAAGAATGCGTCACTTCGCCAAGGCTCGAGTTAAGAACAACAAAACATGCTTTGTAAAAACCTGAACCCTAACCACCTACTCATCCCACACTTAAACCATGCATTACTCGCAATTTAATGAAAACCAAGTAAAAGGAGGGGGAATAGAAACTTCCTTAACCGAGCAAGTTTTGGTCGAGCTCGGTGGGGTCCGCCTAGGCATCTAAGCAATCCAAGCAAACACAAGGCATGGCTAGTATCTCCCGGCTTCATGAACGCTACTTACTCATCCAATCTCCCAAGGTTGAAGTCGGAAAACAACACACTATAAAAGAAAGTCACACGAAATCGAAAACTCATGAAAATATGCACACGAATCTCAACAAAATATTTTTTTTGTTTGTTTTTGTTTTTTTTTTTCAATTTTTCAAATGTTTTTGGATTTTCATTTTAATAAGAAAGGAAGAAAATAAAATAAATAAACAAGAAGAACTTGGGTTGCATCCCAAGAAGCGCTTGTTTTACGTCATTAGCTCAACGTACTCCATTTTTGGTCAAGGCGGGAAGATAACGGGAGGGTCCTCCAACACAATCTCCTCCTTGTCGGGAGGGTCTACTCTTTGGAACGTCCTTGGCACATTGCATAGCTCATATAAGATCCGCCAAAAAGTGAACGTTCCAATAGGGCATTTGAAGCTCGTCTCGGCTAGGTCCTCAGGTGGAATGGTGGTTTTGAAGTGCCCCGACGACTCATCCATAAAGAAAAAGGAGTAATGGCCGGCTAACTTTACCAACCTTTGATCGACAAACGGGTGAGGGAAATGATCTCTCTTGGTAGCCACTTTCAACTTCTTAACATCAACAAACGTCCCCCAACCCGTTGTAGCCCTCGTGGCCAACAACCCTCCTTCTTCATCCTTAAAAAATAACATGCCGCTCGTCTTGGGCACCAAATCAATGGGCTTCACCCACTCGCTTTTGGAAATAACGAACATCAAGCCCTCCAACAACAACCTCCACATCCTGGCTCTCATCATATCTCCAAGACTCAAATTAAAATGGCTAACTCCCTCAACCACTCTCGGTATCCAATCAATAGCACCTTTAAGAATTGTAAACTCTTCAATCGACCCCTCTTCCTTTTCCTCTCGATGCGAATTTTCAAGGATGGTATTTGACTTGCTCCCCTCATCCTCCTCAAGATAATCGTTAATTTTTTCAATCTTACCATCAATAACCCCCACCTCCCCCTCAAAAAAGTCGTCGTTGCCCTCAAAGACATATCGAGAATCATCTCCACACAAAACGAGGTCAAATAGAGGTGCAACGAGCTCATCATGTAGAACAAGGGGCTCATCCTCACAACTTACCTCAATATCGACATCCGGGCAAACCTCCTCCTCATTGCTCCTCTCTTCCAAAAAAACTCGTTCAACCGTGGCTTTGATGAAGTCCATATACACCCACTCTTCGTCAAGAGGAGTAGAAATACTCGAAATCAAAGACACGACCTCCTCCATCGACAACCAAATTAACTACCCCACACTTTTCAAGGAACGTGACCGAAAGAGTAGGCTAAGGTAGTGGGTCTACGTGAAAAGTAACAAGAGGATCGTGAGGCGGCGGGGGAGTAGGACAACCGGGTCCCGCACAAGGAGGAGTCGGTTCCGAGTTAGACATTTGAGCGATTTGAGCCTTCAATGTCGCTATTTTCGTAACCAACTCAAACTCCTTCGAGGATAAAACCATGTTCACGTCATTAGCACAAGAGTACATTGCTTGAGAAGTCTTTGGCTCGGAAGATAGGGTAGGAGCAATCACCGGGATAGTTGAATGACAAGGGCCCACATGAGAGTAATAACCGGATTATGAGTCAGTGGTGGATTAAAAGATGGCATAGCACAATCGGGGCCCACATGATGTCCATGACCCCCATACACGTCCTCCGAAAGAGGCATCGGCATATTGAACAAGGAGAATGAAGGGCACGATTTGGTATCATGACCACACGGTCCACACCATGCACATCCCAAAAAAGGTTTGTTAACATCCCCCATAATGCGGATGGGGGGGCCACTTGCGATATTGGAGCCAAACATCCAATATGGATCGTGCTTAGGGACACTATTGGTGGCACCTCCATAACTCGCACCTCCACCATAAGCATTAAAATTCAAATTCGGAGCATGATTGAAATTAGGCGCATGAGAGTCTCYATACGGGCCGGGATTTGGGGCTTGCACATTCGGATARGAAATYGGAGCTTKCATGGTCRGATAGGAACTTKGAGCTCCATAACCACCCAAGGAACCRTTCACRCCCGAGAAASCATTAAACCCGAMATGGTTTGCACCATGCCCTCCCATGCYRGGTTGCCCAAAACCATAACCACCATTGGCAACGTGGTTTGCACCATGCCCTCCCACGTTGCCAAATCCATTATACATCATTCCATTCCCAACATGGTTTGCACCATGCCCTCCCATGTGGGGAATGGATCCACCATAGCTATACGAACCTTGCATACTAAACAAAAAATGTCAAATAACAAAGAAAGCTTAAAAACACAATGGAACTACAACCAAATCGAAAGCCTTAACCAAGCCGATTCGCAATGGCGCCATTTTGAAGTGTATTTTTTCGTGGTGTTGAAAGTATCAACGGGTTCATGGCTTGGTATTATTGGAACTCAATTCAATTGAGAGTTTCAAAGTGTTTCAAGCTTGGAAAATTAACGGAAAATGAAAATAAAGCAATTAAAGTAACTAAACTATCCTAGGAATTGAAATAGCAAGTGGGTCGGATGCCTTAATTGAAAATGCAAAGCAATAATGAAAATAAGCAAGAAAATGCAATGTTTCACCAAGTACAAGCATACAAGCACAAGGTACAACTATGCATAAAAACTCAAATAATGAAAATTAGCAAAAATTGAAAGCATAAATGTAAAGAGCAATGGAAATTAACGTCAAAGTTTAAAACTTTAAGAGAAATGTCAAGCAACGAAGCCTAGATCTAAGATTCAACCTAAAACTATGCATGAAAATAAAATTACAAATAAAGCACAAGAACAACTCAAAATCAAGACGATCTAAGGCTAGATCTATGATCTAGATGTGTCACTCATCTGGATTCCATATCCAATTCTTAAGATCTAACAAGAAATCAAGGTGCTAAGGCAAAAGGCATAACATGAAGAACAAGCATGGAAATGAAGAACAAAGCATGGAAATAAAGCATGAAACATGAAATTGAAAGGAAACTTACTTGAATTAAGAAATGAAAGAGAGCTTGAATGTAATTGCATCAAAAGTAACAATACAAAGGAGTATTTGGATTCTTCTTAGGCTTACAAACCCAAGGCCAAGCATGAAAGTAAATCTAAAACTAGAAATGAAAATACATCAAAGCTTGAAATTAAATCTAAAACCTAAGGAAAGAGAGAATTATCCAAGAGACAACTATCTTTCACACATAAGTAATGATAACTATCTATTTTATTTTTTTTTTTGGTCCAAGAATTACAAATTTCTGAATTTACAAATGATTTATTTTTGATGTCCTT
>BMAC01000426.1:302245-329713 GCA_014905375.1 Phtheirospermum japonicum | reverse complement strand
CATTTCCTCCAAGTGCAGGTTGAAGAATGCGAGTAAGCTTACTGTCACGATAAGGAATGTGACCCCTGCTAACCGAATCTTATGAGTTAGTAAACATCAATTCCCAATCACTATCTATAAACAGTTAGTTGCAAATTAAAACAAAACAAACATAATCTAGTTTCTCATGTCAAGTCATTTACTCAGAAAATAGACAAAAGTTGCAGATTTGAGCAAAGTTTTTGCTACTTCAATTCAATAAAGAAACCCACAAAGACAACCAATCAAGATGTGAAATAGAAACATAAAAGCTGAAAAGCTAAATCAATTTGACAGACTACTAAAAATCCCCTCAAAACCTAGGTTAACTATATCCAATTTTCAATTGACTGCGAAGAGCTTACAAAGAAATTTTTCCCTAGCCGAGATTGAGTCTGGGACTGGACCCGCGAAGAGGAGCCCGTCTTGGTGAAGCCGGAGATTCGGTCTTCGCTGCTTTCAGAATCTAGGATGTGCAATTTTGAGGATAGGGCTAAGTGTGGTGAAATTTGGGGTAAAATCGACGGGATAGGGCTATTTTGCTGGCCGAAGAAGAGGAGGCCCGTCGTGGTGTGGGACTGGAGCCGGAGATTGAGTCGTCCGCCGTTTTCAGAGCTGGGAGTGCGTTTTCAGAGCTGGGAAGTGGCTAAGTGTGAAGACGGGAAATGGTTTAAGAATCGTGCCAAAAAAAAAATTAATAATATATTTTAAGGTGCTTTTTAAAAAGCGCCGTGTACACGTGACCGAAATTAAAAACTGTGAGTTTTTACGGCGGTTTTAAAATAACCGCCGTCGCATATTCCTGTTTTCACGGCGGTTATCTGATAACCGACGTTAAAATAAACTTGCCCCCTGTTTTACGGTGGCTTTGAAATAACTGCCGTAGTATTAGTTGAGGTTTTACGGCGTTTCATTAAAAACCGCCATCGATAATAGGAAACCACGGCGTTTTTCGAGAAACCGCCGTTAAAATATAATATTAACGTCGGTTTTCTGAAAACCGCCGTTAAAAATATTTTAACGGCGGTTTTACAGAACCGCCGTTAATAAGCCGCCGTTAAATCCTGTTTCCGTAGTGGTGTGCGCGCAGGCGCTGGGCAGATGCGCAGGAGCTGTGCGCGCGGGACTGGCAGGCTTGCGGGCACTGCTCGGACACTTGGTAACCCAGTTTCGGCAGCGCTACCCAGTGTGGTAGTTCTGGCACGGATTTTGGCGAGGCTGAGCATCGGATGGCGAGAGGGCGCGAGGCGTTGCCAGTGGGCGCGATGCTAAGTGTCCCACGGTCGTTTTTCACCCCCGAATTTTCATCGTGTGCTGCTCGATTGCCCTCTCAATTGATCAGCCTTTTCCCCAAGTCAAATGCCCCCATAAGCTATTCGCCTTATTTTTGACGAGAACTCACCAATTCACTCGTGTATCCCCATAAGCATACAAAATGATTCACAACTCACACACCCGTTGCATGAAAGTAAATCACACACAAGCAATTACAGGCACCTTGCCCAACTTATATCATTCACCAACAATATAAGAACATAWGCACGTATGCACGATTACAAGTTTGCTCTCAACCCTATGAGTTAAACTCGTCTATCTCTCATGCCCAACATAGGCTACACTTGCCTATTTATAATAGATAGAAATACTCGCTGGACAACCCCCAGTGGTTAGGTCATTCTATCTAATTTCCCGCCAATGGCTGTTCAAAGCCATAACTGCCGAGTCATGTGCGTCGCACGCACAATAACTGCTCGGTCATGTGTATCGCACGCACCATAACCGCCCGCGTCCAGCCCACTTGCCCAGCTCCTCATAACTGCAAATCTCGCGGACCCTATCAGTCGGATCTTTAACCCGGTCTGACCCACTCATCGAAGGCATAAGCCACAAGTAACTGCAAATCTCGCGGACCCTATCAGTCGGATCTTCAACCCGGTCTTACCCACTCATCGAAGGCATAAGCCACAAGTAACTGCCAATCTCGTGGATCCCCTTTCTCGGATCTTCGACTCGGACTTAACCGCACATGCAAGAGACCAAGTTGCCAAGTAACTGCTATTACCGCGGATCCTTTGACTTGGGTCATGACCCGCTCATGACCCAAAGTCAAAGTGAACCAAGCCCACCTCAGCCCATATGTTTCAACTGTTCGAATGGCCCTATGCCTATTTTCAGCCCACGCGTAGATCAACGAGCTTAAGCCCTCTCTCAACCCATTGTCGAACCAATGTCGTCACATCCCAACATCAGCCCACGTCTCTTCCGAACCATTCGTGTCTAAGTGTCGCAAGCCCTCGACACTTCTAGCCCACAATAAAAAACCATCACATCCCAGCTTCCGCAATCCGCCTATGCGCCGAGCCCGCTCGTAGCATTAGCCTGCTTGGCGAATACCGTCACATCCCGACCCTCACTTCTCGCACATGTGCCGAACCTGCTCATGAAGCTCGCACGTAACATGCGCATGCGCCGAACCTACTCGACACATTCAACCCACAATCGAGCACCATTGCACCTCGGCGCCCTTTTCACACACATGTGCCGAACTCGCTCAACACAATAAGGCAACAATCAAGCACCGTCTCATCCCAGCGCCTAATGTCCGTCCGAGTGTCGATCTCGCTCGACACGTATCATATCTGCATTCAAGTACCGTCGCATCCCGGCACCCTATTTCCGTCGTTTGCGCACCTCGTGCACGCCAACCCGAGTCACCGGATAGGCCGGCAAGTTACCTCTATAACAAACCACCCCCACCAGTTATAAAGATGCCCTCGTCGTTGTTTTTTTGAATTCCCGCAAGTCTTTTTCCTTGGCTCCTCGCCGCAGCCAATTTTGATAAAGGAGGCCACTCTCCTTCGTCATGTACCTGCACATTATTTTTCCCCAGACCATGCACAGCACCACCATTCCCCCCGGAACAGTCTTTACCTTTTTATGAATTTGGCACGCACCTGGCCGTGCCATTAATTTCACGAATTGAGTTCAGTAGCGTGAAGGTACTCAAGCGACAGGCAGTTCTATCCTCGTCTGCCTTATCTTTCTCAGACTCGACACATATAGCCGCCAACATATTCCGTTTTGGACAATCCCGCATCAAGTGATCCTTACTGCTGCATATATAGCAACCCTCGAACCTAGGCTTGGATGAAACAGCCTTTCCTCCATGACCACTTGCCACCGATTCCACACTCATTGTCGTCTCTTTCACCCTCGAAGCGCTTGCTTTGCCACTGTTGTCTTTTCCCGGCACCCTCTTTCTGAGTTCTTGCACCGGCGGACCAACAATGCGATAGTCCACAAGTCTATCGGCAGCAGCAATAGCTGTCTGCAAATTATTAATTCCTTTCCAACCCAGTTCGGCTTTAGCCCACGGTTCCAAACCTGATAGGAAGTAGAACAGCTTTTCCTCTTCCACCATTTCTCGAACATCCAGCATCAACAAACTAAATTCTTTCACGTAATCCCGCACTGACCCCTCATGCCTAAGATTACGCAACAATTCCCTCACCAGCCACGAGGTATTTTGAGGCAGGAATTGCCCCTTGAGCTCACGCTTTAATGCCACCCACGTACCGATCCCCTCTCAATTGGCATTTACGTCATCGCTCACACGAGTTCGCCACCACAGCTTGGCATCCTCAGTTAGAAACATACTGGCCACCGACACTTGCTCCTCCCCAGGAATGTGTGATGCCTGAAAATATGCTTCCATGTCCCACAAGAAGTTCTCTAACTCCTTGTCACTCCTTACCCCATCGTAAGGCTTAGGATCCGGCACCCTCACCTTTGACGATGAACGAGCATCATCAGTTTTCCCCGCAACCGTCTTCTTGATTAACCACAAATCATCTACAATCTCATCGCATCTGATTTTCACACCTTCCGTCCGGTCATTGATCTCCTCTTGGCAAGTCACGATTCTTGCCTCTACAAAACTCGGCATATCATCTACCGATTTTTGGATCGACTCAAACTTCGTACGAAGATCGGCAATAGCCTGCTCCAATCTGTCCAACCGTTCGAAAACTACCACAGGCGTGGCAGTTGCTGGTGGTGGTCCAAAGAAGTTTTCGATGCGCTGCAGTCTCGCCTCGAAAGCAGCCATCTCTTCGCATCGTTCGTCAATTCTAGGAGCCATCATCTCCTAATTTCGCAGCGGAACTACCAATCAAAGCCCAAAGCGGGCTCTGAAACCACTTGTCACACGGTCATTTTTCGCCCCCGAATTTTTGCCGGGCGCGGCTTGATTGCCCTCTCAATCGATCAGCCTTTTCCCTAAGTCAAATGCCCCCATAAGCTATTCGACTTATTTTTGACGAGAACTCACCAATTCACTCATATATCCCCATACACGTTTCTTGATGAATTAAAGATAGATAAGCATACACAATGATTCACAACTCACACACCTATTGCATGAAAGTAAATCACACACAAGCAATTACGGGCACCTTGCCCAACTTATATCATTCACCAACAATATAAGAACATATGAATGTATGCACGATTACAAGTTTGCTCTCAACCCTACGAGTTAAACTCGTCTATCTCTCGTGCCCAACATAGGCTACACTCGCCTATTTATACTAGATAGAAATACTCACTGGACAACCCCCAGCGGTTAGGTCATTCTATCTAATTTCCCGCCTATGGCTGTTCAAAGCCATAACTGCCGAGTCATGTGCGTCGCACGCACAGTAACTGCTCGGTCATGTGTATCGCACGCACCATAACCGCTCGCGTCCAGCCCACTTGCCTAGCTCCTCATAACTGCAAATCTCGCGGACCCAATAAGTAGGATCTTCAACCCGGTCTGACCCACTCTTCGAAGGCATAAGCCAAAAGTAACTTCCAATCTCACAGATCCCCTTTCTCGGATCTTCGACCCGGACTTAACCGCACATGCAAGAGACCAATCTGCCAAGTAACTGCTATTTCCGCGGGTCCTTTGACTTGGATCATGACCCGCTCACGACCCGAAGTCCAAGTGAACCAAGCCCACCTCTGCCCACATGTTTCAACCGTTCGAATGGCCCAAGGCCTATTTTCAGCCCACGCGTAGATCAACAAGCTCAAGCCCTCTCTCAAGCCCATTGTCGAACCAATGTCGTCACATCCCAACATCGGCCCACGTCTCGTCCGAACCATCCGTGTCTAAGTTTCGCAAACCCTCGACACTTCTAGCCCATAATAAAAAACCGTCGCATCCCAGTTTCCACAATCCGCCTATGCGCCGAGCCTGCTCGTCGCATCAGCCTGCTTGGCGAATACCGTCGCATCCCGACCCTCACTTCTTGCACATGTGCCGAACCTGCTCGTCAAGCTCGCATGCAACATACGCATGCGCCGAACCCACTCGGCACATTCAACCCACAATCGAGCACCGTTGCACCTCGGCGCCCTTTTCCCACACATGTGCCGAACTCGCTAAGCACAATAAGGCAACAATCAAGCACCGTCTCATCCCAGCGCCTAATGTTCGTCCGAGTGTCGATCTCGCTCGACACTTATCATATACGCATTTGAGTACCGTCGCATCCCGGCACCCTGTTTTCTTCTTTGGCGCACCTCGTGCGCGCCAAACCGAGTCACCAACTAGGCTGACAAGTTACCCCTGTAATACTAGGCCACCATTCCAGAATGTTTGGGCATTTTTGAGCCTCTCATGGCTTGAATTTTTATCCTTAATGCCTTGGCCTATAAAATAGGAATTTTAAACGTAAAAACCCAAAAATTTCACCAAACCTCAAGGTAATTGAACCAATTAACCCATTAAAATATATAAATTTAGCAAGAAACACGAAAAATAATAAAACAAGAAAAACGACCTAAAAACCTAACGAAAAATGACTCAAAACTACTAAAATCAATATAAAAATCTATCTAAAAACATAAAGAAAAACACAATAATTACATGAAAAACAACTACCCCACACTTATCGGTTTGTTCGTCCTCGAACAACGAAAAGAATCGAGAGTGTACATGCAATGAACATTTTGCAAAAGAAAAATCCTTGTGCTTATCCTTATTAATACGATGATAATATCAACATAAACTCGCTATAGTCAAGCATTGTTCGTATTACTCTTTCTCAAATGCAAGACAAATCGATGATTTCCTCTCCAAGGGATTTTCGAGGGTGTTCTCTCAATTCGCTCAAGTGTATATAGGACGTGTATACGCTCGAATTGTAAAATGCATGCACTCGTCAAGATTTCACAAATCGGACGCTCAAAATTGCTCATAGTACATGATCAAACAAGAATCGAAAGAGGTCTTTATTATGGGTTGTAATGTTGGCTCTCTGGCAAGGTATGTAATATTTTGATAGAGTGGCTAACACACGATCAAACGCGATCAATAACACACAAAATCCTAATTTCTAAAACCCGAAGCTTATAATCGCTTCACCTTTCTCAATTTGCCAAACTTTCATTCGAAACCCTTTCGTTCACTCACACGCTTTTCCGACTTTTATTTCACAACACTTGGAGGCTTTATAAACTTGCTTCTTTTTACTAGAATTAGCCTTTAGATTAGGATTTACACTTGAACACACGCATTATCACTTTTCGTGATTTGTGTTGGAGTATTATTCTTTTTTTTATAAGCAACTCAAAACCCGAAACCCACAATCGATTTCCCTCATATTTCTTGTCATCTAATCATACACTCTTATCTCACAATTTATGGAGATATAAGAGCTAAAATCGAGCTCGGCTAACAAAAATGGGACATAGGCTCAAGGGGGCTCGTTTGGGATTTTTAAAGTAGCTTAAATATATGGATATAGCGGAACAAGGGTGATATATGTGCCTCGAGGTCATTTTCAAATTTAATCATGTACGAGCAAAGTCAAACCTCATCAATGCAATTTCCATAAAAATTCAAGCAAGCCGATAAATCACACAAGGCTACTCACTAGTTTGCACCGAACTTGAGAGCAAAATCCAAAGAGTTTTTAGAGATTTTCAATCTTTTCACTAGAAAAGGTTGATTAAATATATATATATATATGCGGATTTGGACAAAGCAAAAAAATTCAACCCCTCACACAGGAGGCCATAAACATGCAAAAACTCGACAAGTAAACTATTCAAACTTCCAAGCACGTGGAGTTGTTCAACAATGTAATAAAGACACAAATGACACAAAAATCGACTCAACCATATAATAGCGTAAATAGTAAGCGTCACTTCGCCAAGAATGCATCACTTCGCCAAGGCTCGAGTTAAGAACAACAAAACATGCTTGATAAAAACCCAGACCCTAATCACCTACCCACCCCACACTTAAACCATGCATTACCCGCATTTTAATGAAAACCAAATAAAAGGAGGGGGAATAGAAACTTCCTTAACCGAGCGAGTTTTTGTCGAGCTCGGTGGGGTCCACCTAGGCATCTAAGCAATCCAAGCAAACACCAAGGTCCACCTAATATCTCCCGGCTTCATGAACTCTACTCACTCATCCAATCGCCCAAGGTTGAAGTCGGAATACAACACACTATACAAGAAAGTCACACGAAATCGAAAACTCATGAAAATATGCACACGAATCTCAACAAAATATTTTTTTTTCGATTTTTCAAATGTTTTTGGATTTTCATTTTAAGAAGAAAGAAAGAAAATAAAAGAAATAAACGAGAAGAACTTGGGTTGCCTCCCAAGAAGCACTTGTTTTATGTCATTAGCTCGACGTACTCCCTTTTTGGTCAAGGCGGGAAGATAACGGGAGGGTCCTCCAACACAATCTCCTCCTTGTCGGGAGGGTCTACTCTTTGGAACGTCCTTGGCGCATTGCATAGATCATATAAGATCCGCCAAAAAGTGAACATTCCAAGCGGGCATTTGAAGCTCGTCTCGGCTAGGTCCTCGGGTGGAATGGTGGTTTTGAAGTGCCCCGATGACTCATCCATAAAAAAAAGGAGTAATGGTCGGCTAACTTTTCCAACCTTTGATCGGCAAACGGGTGAGGGAAATGATCTCTCTTTGTAGCCACTTTCAACTTCTTAACATCGACCAACGTCCCCCAACCCGTTGTAGCCCTCGTGGCCAACAACCCTCCTTCTTCATCATTAAGAAAGAACATGCCGCTCGTCTTGGGCACCAAATCAATGGGCTTCACCCACTCGCTTTTGGAAATAACGAACATCAAGCCCTCCAACAACAACCTCCACATCCTGGCTCTCATCATATCTCCAAGACTCAAATTAAAATGGCTAACTCCCTCAACCACTCTCGGTATCCAATCAATARCACCTTTAAGAATTGTAAACTCTTCAATCGACCCCTCTTCCTTTTCCTCTCGATGCGAATTTTCAAGGATGGTATTTGACTTGCTCCCCTCATCCTCCTCAAGATAATCATTAATTTTTTCAATCTTACCATCAATAACCCCCACCTCCCCCTCTAATTGAGTCGAGCTCGGTAGGGTCCACCTAGGCATCTTAAGCAATCCAAGCAAAAATCGATCATGGCTAGTATCTCTCGGCTTCATGAACGCTACTAAATTATATCAATCGACCAATGGTCGACGTCGGAAAATAAAACCTTGAAAAGAAAATCACACAAAATAAAAATATAAGAAAATATGTACACTAATCTCAACAACATATATATATATATATATATATATATATATATATATATATATATATATATATATTTTCAATTTTTCAAATGTTTTCTGATTTTTTGAGTTTTTGAATGTTTTTGGATTTTTCAATAAAAGAAAGAAAGAAAGAAAGAAATGGAAAGAACTTGGGTTGCCTTCCAAGAAGCGCTTGTTTTACGTCATTAGCTCGACGTACTCACTTTTGATCAAGGTGGAAAGATAACGGGAGGATCCACCAACACAATCTCCTCCTTGTCGGGAGGAATTGTGGTCTTAAAGTGACCCGACACCTTGTCTAAGATCCAATATAAATATTGGCTGGCAAGCATTCCAATCGGGCACGTGGGAGTCATCATGGGTAGATTCTCGGTTGGAATGGTGGTTTTGAAATGACCCGATGACTCATCAAGAAGATAAAAGGAATATTGGCCGGCTAGCTTGTCCATCACGTGCTCAATAAACGGGGGAGGGAAATGATCTCTCTTGGTAGGCACTCTCAACTTCTTAAAATCGATCAACGTCCTCCAATCCATTGTAGCCCTCGTGGCCAAACAACTCTCCTTTTTCTTCCTCAACACCGAACATGCCGCTCGTCTTTGGTACCAAGTCAATGGGCTTCACCCACTCACTTTGAGAAATTACGAACATCAAGCCATCCAACAACAATCTCCAAATCCCGCCTCTCCTTATTTCATCAAGAATCAAATTCAAAGGGCTAACTCTCTCAATCACTCCGGGTCTCCACTCAATGGCATCCTTAAGAATTCTAAACCCTTCAACCATCCTCTCCTCCCCTTCTTCCCGGTGCGAGTTCGCAAGGATAATAATCGACTTGCTCTCCTCATCCTCCTCAAGACAATCGTCTATTTCTCCAATCTTATCATCAATAACCCCTACCTCCCCCTCTAAAAAGTCATTGTTGCCCCCAATGATACATCGAGAATCATCTCCACACAAAACGGGGTCAAATAGAGGCACAACGGGCTCATCAAGAAGAAAAGGGGGCTCATCCTCACAACATCCCTCTATATCGACAACCGGGCCAACCTCCTCCTCATTGGTCTTTGCCTCCATATACGCATCTTGGACTAACTCTTGAAGCATGTCCATGAGTACGGAATCCGCATGAGCTCGTTTAATCATATCAATATTTCTTGCGAATTGGTCTGTTGTAGCATCAAAAGCATCACACTTAGATGCAAAAGCATCACACTTAGCCGCAAGTGAGGCCAACGTAGTGGTCAACGAATTCAATTGTTGCAAAATGGCTAAGAGAGTCGGATCGGGGGGCGGAATAGGAGCATGCACCAAAATATCGAGGGCTGGAGGGTCATTTTTGTCATTGGAGCTCAAACCTCCGAAGTACACATACGGACCGGGATCATGAGTGCTTTTGGTGGCACCAAATGGGGCATAATCGAAATTGGAAGTGAGAGAACCATCATATAGTTCAGGATTCGGGCTCGGCATATTCGGATATTTTTGTGGAGCACCATAGCCATACGAGCCGGAAGTCGGGGCTTGCACATTCGGATAGGAATATGGAGCTTGCACGTTCGGACAGGAATATGGAGCTCCATAACCACCCAAGGAACCATTAACGCCCGAGAAACTATCAAACCCGACATGGTTTGCACCATGCCCTCCCATGCCGGGTTGCCCATATCCATATCCACCATTGGCAACGTGGTTTGCACCATGCCCTCCCACGTTGCCAAAGCCATTATACGATAACTCATTCYCGACATGGTTTKCACCATGCCCTCCYATGCCRGGAATGTATCCACCATAGCTACAAGTACCTATCATACTTAACAAAAAAGTCAAATAACAAAGAAAGCTAAAAACACAATGAAACAACAATTAAATCGAAAGCCTTAACCAAGCCGAGTCGCAATGGCGCCATTTTGAAGTGTGGAATGGTGGTTGTAGTATAGTGGTGATTATTCCCTCATGTCACGCGGGTGACCCGGGTTCGATCCCCGGCAACGGCGCCATTTTGTTTGTTGAATTTTAGTGGTGTTGAAATAAATCAATGGGTTCATGGCTTTGTATTATCGGCATTCGATTCGATTCAATTGAAGGATTCAATGTGTTTCAAGCTTGGAAAAATAAAGGAGAATTAAATAAAGCAATTAAACTAGCTAAAATATCCTAAGAATTGAAATTGCAAGTTGGTCGGATGCCTCGTCGGATGCCTTAATATGAAAATGCAAGCAAATAATGAAAACAAGTAAAAACCGGCATTGTTTCACCAAGTACAAGCATACATGCACTAGGTACAACTATGCATAAAATCCTAAATAATGCAAATAAGCAAAAATTGAAAGCATGGATATAAAGAGCAATGGAAATTAACAAGAAAGTTTAAAACTTTAAGGAAAATAACAAGCAATAAAGATTAGATCTAAGATTTAACCTAAAACTATGCATGAAAATAAAATTTCAAATAAAGCATGTGAAAAACTTGAAGTCAAGACGATCTAAGACTCGATCTATGATCTAGATGTGTCACTCTTCTAGATTCCATATCCAATTCTTAAGATCTAACAAGAATTCAAGGTGCTAAGGCAAAAATCATAACATGAAGAACAAGCATGGAAATGAAGAACAAAGAATGAAAATAAAGCATAAAACATGAAATTGAAAGGAAACTTACTTGAATTAAGAAATGAAACAAAGCTTGAATGAAATTGCATCAAAAGTAACAATCCAAAGGAGTATTTGGATTCTTCTTAGGTTTAAAAACCCAAGGAGGTGCTTGAAATTAAATCTAAATCTAGGAAAAAATAACATCAAAGCTTGAAATTGAATCTAAAACCTAAGAGAGAAAATTGATCTTGAAAACTAGAGAGAGGATTCTTAATCCCAAACCCATGCTTGGGTTGGGAGAAAATGAGAGGTGTCTTACAAAAGAGAGTGAGGTTCTATTTATAATAGGTTTAATTGGGTTTAAATGGGTCAAATTAGCTAAAAAGGCTTGGAATTCCCAGGTTTGACCAAAATTGGCCCGTGTTGACCTTCCTAGCAACTTGGCCAGCCTTTTGGCTCGAGTTGGCTCGAGTTGGCTAGAGGAAATATTGATCTGGGCGTGCATGGCTCGGACACTGGGTAACCTAGTATCTTCAGGCGCACCCAGTGTCCATAGGCGCTGGGCGCGAGGCAAGGCGAGGTGTCATGCCCCGCCCAAGATGGTCAGGCCATGCCGGGACACGCATGGACGAGAGTGCGAAAGGCATGCGCGCATGATGGGAAAAATTGGGCGTGGGCTGCCTCATGCGAGAAGGCCCCAGAATCTTCTGGAAACATACGGGACTTGGACGAACGGGTTCGGGCCGGGAAGATTCACGGGCGGGCCGAGCTGATGGAAGCTGCTAGAAGATTGCGGAGACATCTGGCAGCGTATGGGACGTTCACGCGGGACTCAGCCTTGGAGAGTCTCCGGACGGGCCTGGAATGTTCTAGAGTCACCTAAGACATGTCTTGGTCAAATTCTTGTATATAGTTTTGACTAGAGGGTGATAGAACTCTCTAGACGCATCATGTAAATATAGAGTCAAGCCCACCTTAGGTAGGAGTGTGTGGGACGTTCTAGGACCTTCAATTTGAGGAGGTGCCTTGTATATGTGTAGGTTTTTCTTGAAACACCCACCAAAGGCGGTGGAGTATAGGAGCTTCTAGAGAAGCCCACCAATGGCGGTGGGAGTAGTATAAATAGGCAAATGGGCAAGCCATTTTGTGGCAATCGAGTTGTAAGCAATTGAATCCAAGTGTAAAGCATTCAAGCTAATCAAGTTTTCTCAAACCAACGTGTTCTTTTCCCACAAGCTTTATTTCCTTTGTTTCCTCACCATCTTTATCATTTTATTGTCGAGAGGCTAACTTAGCTACCGCATGAGACGTTAGTGCCAAAGACTAAGTCCGTGACAAGTGGTATCAGAACCCGACTAGGGGCTTCGTATTGTGCGCATCAAAGTATGGCCGGAGGAAACAAGACTGATATTGTAGAGATCTCGGGCGTGGTCGAAGATGTCCGCGGGAGGGAACTTGCGGCCAGAAGAAGACCTGAGATCGTAGCAAGGTGCGCATGGAGGCGATGACTACGGATCTCGCAGTGGGGGAGATCGCCGAGAGGCTTGAGTGGGTCGAGTAAACCTTCAAGACGTTGGAGGATCACGTGCTTGGATAGGTGGAGTCGATCAAGGGCGACGTGCAAGGGGGCACGAGCGCAACCCAGGGGTATGCCGATGTCATCCAAGAGTTGGGGACGGCTCGGGCAAGGTTTGAGGAACGCTTGGATGAGATTGCAGCCATCGGCAATGCGTTGCGAGAGGATGTGGCGATGTGTAAGAGGGTCGTGACTAGCACGGGGGCTAGCACCCATGCATCAACCTCGAGGGTTGAGTATCCGAGGCCAGCGGGATTCAGCGACGTAAGGTACGCCAGGGAAGTCGACAACTTCCTATGGGACATGGAGCGGTATTTTAAAGGCATCAACTTGCGGGACGAGGCGGCTAAGGTAAAGGCCGAAACCCTTTACCTTAGTGATACCGCAATGTTGTGGTGGCTCCGAAAGCATGCCGACACCTAGAACGGGACGTGTCGGATCGAGACATGGGGAGATTTTTTTCCAGGATCTTAAATGACAATTCTACCCCGAGAATGTCGTGTATGAGGCGTGCAAGAGGCTGAGGGAGTTGAGGCAAAAGGGTTCAATCCAAGACTACGTCAAGGAATTCACGACCCTGATGTTGCAGGTTCCCAATATGTCGGCGCATGACTCGTTATTTTACTTCGTGGATGGGCTCCAACCTTGGGCAAGGCAGGAGATACATCGTCGGGACATTCGGACGTTGGATAGTGCCATCGCGGCTGCTGAGTCGTTGGTGGACTTCCCAGTCGTTCCCCGGCGAAAGGAGGAGCATTCGGCCAAGGGTGGGGGAGACCCACATGACGAGAGTGTCGTCCGGGAGCAGCCGAGGTCCACGCCGAGGTGGACTGATCGGGACGCGGTTGGCTCGTCGAGGAGAAGCCATACCCCTCGTAAGGAGTATGAGGAGAGGAAGAACGCCTTCAAGCCCCGAGGTTGCTATGTGTGCAAGGGACCACACAGTTTCAAGGACTGCCCCACGTTAGGGTCCTTTTCTGCGATGAGGGAGATGGACAGGGACGTGAGGTCGCACAACGGGGATGACGAGGCTCAGCAGTGTGGTGCCATTCGGGTGGTCAATGCCATGGAGGGAAAGATTTACGCACCCAAGGTCGGGACGCCGACGGGACATGGGTTGATGATGGCACGCAGCCGCATCAATGGGCGCGAGATGCGCGCCGTATTAGACACGGGGGCCACGCATAGCTTCCTTACAGAGAAGGAGGCTCGGCGACTCGGAGTGCGAGTCGTGGGGGCGAACGTATGGATCAAGACGATCAACGCCCCAGAGAAACCAGTGACGGGCATAGCCAGGGACGTGAAACTATGCCTTGGGCCATAGGAGGGCCAAGTGGACTTTACCGTCGCGCCGATGGACGGGCACGACGCGGTGCTATGGCTGGACTTCATGCGGAAGCACAATGCGGCATTGGTTCCGGCGATGAAGACCCTAAGAATGTTTGGGGACACGACGATTTCCGTTCCAGTGGAAGAAGCGGAGTGCGGGATAAGAGTATCGGCGATCCAGGTCAACAAGGGACCGAGCATCCGATACTTGGGCGTGGGTAGGCTTGTGGCGAAGCCAGCACGCTGCGCAGGCACGACTCGGCGAGCGGACAAGGCCGGACACCGCGCGGGGATCGGGACAAGCGCGACCCAGCTTGTGGCGAAGACCAGATACCGCACGCAGCAAGGACAAGGCGCGACCCAGCCTACGGAGAGGACTGGGCACCGCGCACATACAGACAGGACACGGCGTTGAGGATGTCGCCGGATTGGGTGGGGGAGAATGTCACGCCCCTCCCAAGATGGTCAGGCCATGCCGGGACACGCATGGCCAAGGGCGCGCAAGGCGTGCACGCATGATGGGAAAAATGGGGCGCGGGCTGCCTCATGCCTAAAGGCCCCGGAATCTTATGGAAACATATGAGACTTGGCCGAACGGGTTCGGGCCAGGAAGATTTACGGGCGGGCTGAGTTGATGGAAGCTGCTAGAAGATTGCGGAGACATCTAGCAGCGTATGGGAGGTTCACGCGGGACTCAGCCTTGGAGAGGCTCCGGACGGGCCTGGAATGTTCTAGAGTCACCTAGGACATGTCTTGGTCTAATGCTTGTATATAGTTTTGACTAGAGGGTGGTAGAACTCTCTAGATGCATCATGTAAATATAGAGTCAAGCCCACCTTAGGTAAGAGTGAGAGGGACGTTCTAGGCCCTTCCATTTGAGGAGGTGCCTTGTATATGTGGCACAGTCAGCCGGATCCACCTGTCTAACATCAATATTAGTATCATCTGAATTGTTAGTTGAGCTAGAAGAGGAGACTTCTTTTACAGCAGTCTGAATTATAAGAGATGAATAAGCAGCTTCAGGAGAGGGGTGTGCCAGCATCCTCACTCACATTAGGATCACCAACAGAAACAGTCCTTTCTGAGGACTAAGGACTGACTTGAGTCCCACGACGGTTGGTCAGGTGAGTGGCTTGAACTAACAGCAGCTAGAGGCACAGAACTTTAAGTAACCTGCACAGGGATTGACTTACCCAGTTTCAACAGTAAAGATGCCAAAGGTGCATCTTCATTGGCCATAATATCCTCCTCATCAACCTCCATTTATTCTGAATCCTGTGCCACCTTGTTTTTAGGAGTGAGATGCTTCCTCTTAGATCGAAACTTGCGCACCATCTCAAATTCGGAATCAGGGAAAAACGGAGTGACAGGTATCTCCTCCTTCTCAGCAACTAGTCCCTCCGGCTGAGCATAGTCAGAGTCATCACTATCAGTCACGTAGTCAACGTCTTCTACAAATGACATTCTTTTCAGTGGAATATGTCTGGGCCCACTGGACTGACTTTTGGAAATGGCCTCCGGTAGGTGACCCGGGTTAATCCCTCGCAGACGTCGAGAGTGCTTTAGTAAGGGATTTCAAATCCTCCCGCAAGTTTCTGCAATTAATTTTAGATTCGGCAGATTATTCACATAAATTTCATTGTCGGGGTTACTTGGGAGAATGGCGGCATAGGGTTCCACTGTATCACCGGTGGGCATTCGAACCAGGTCAGTCGACTGACTTAGTTGTGATGACTGGGCAGAACAAACCCCGATGTCAGGTCCCTGTGTTGGAGCAGTCCACAAACATTCACATCCGTAATTGAGGGATCTCCGTGTTCGCCTCGAGGGGAACGTATCTCAGAATTGTGCCGGAGGTAGATCTGTCCTCCGACGTCATCACCTTTTCTGACTGGGAGCGGGCAGGCTTATTCGATACCTTTGTTTTTCTTGGACTCATCTTCGATCAAAAATTAGTGTTTGGTTTGGCTGAAAGTGCTGAATGCGAAAGGGTTTCGTGTTGAGAGTGTTTTTTAATGGATCGAGGGAAGAACTTGACACACAAAAAAAACTTAAACAAATTGTTATTATTAGTGGATAGTAGTAATTACCTTAAGTCCTGGAAAGATCGGAAGTGAAAGGCCCACTCTTCAAGCCCAACTCCACCTTTAAACACAATTACTCACAATAAAAACAAGTGCAGCAACAACTTAGGTCCACAAGACCCTGATTATAACCCACTTGACATTTGGGACATCAAACTGAAAGTAATATTTGAGCAAGAGAAAAACAGATTTTTGTTATGAGCATATTTTCACAAAAAAAAATTTAAGAACAAAGTCCACGATACATGCATGTCCTGAAGGTATGCCTAAAAGGAATGACCTAAAACAAAGAAAAAAAAATAGATAATTTTCACAAATGTAGTAGAGTGCTAGTTCTTTGTGTTATGGCATTGGCACTGACATCCAATCAACAAAGTCAATGAACTGACAATTCTTAACTCGGCGAATGACAGGGTCATGTTGCACTGGGTGACTTCCTTCCTTACCCTTACCATTCTGTTTTTGCGAATGGTGTTAGTCCTGATGTTGGGACATTTCTTCACTCGCATTGGTTTACCGAGGGATGATGCTCTTTCTGACTTGAGTTTCTTATAGAAGGGTCTGATGTGACCCGATTTTGAGCAGTGATGACAGATGTTGGTACGCTTCTTTCGCTTGATTTTGTCCATAGAGACAGATCCTTCGGAAGATTTGTCACCTTCTTTGACAAAGACTGGAGCCTCAAACCCTATCCCATGTCTGGACATGGTTCCAATAGAAGGGATTTCATCAAGTTTGGTTGATCCAGTGTTGAGCTTCTTGAGTGTCATCATAGATGTTGAGAGTTCCCCCCTGGTTCTATCCAATTCTTCTTCTCGTTTGGTCAAAAGATCTTCTAGACGTAACACAACAGATTGTTGTTTCTTGTCAGCTCGTGTCAGTCTCTCATTTTCTTTAGAGACAAATTTGACCTTCTGGAGAAGTTTGCACCAATTTTCATACAACTCTTATACGCCGTAGCAAAATCTTCATTCTCATCGCTTTCAGTTTTGGTGACTGATTTGAGACACACAATGTCACTTATACTGTCAGTGTCATCCCAGAAAACATAGACGTTCATGGCAGCAACCACCTTGGTTTCCTTTGACTCCACATCGTCTTCTCCATCACTCATGGAGATAAAATCCTTTTTCCTTAGAGTATTGGCGCACTCATACTTATAATGTCCAAATCCTCTGCACTCATTACACTGAACATTGTCAAAGTCCTTGGTGATGTTTTGATTCCTTGGTTCGAATTTCCCACTCATAGGAGTTGAATCTCTTCTTTGGAACCTATTAGAAGACTATCTCATGGGTTGAGGAGTACTGGGCTCAGATGCGGACGTGATGTGCCTGTCCAAGGGTTTCCTTGAGATGTTGTTTTTCTTCAGGAAATCACCGAATTTTATGGTGATGAGAGAAATTCCATCCGCATCTAAGTTTGCATACTCAGCCTCGTATGCAATTGCAGCAAGGTCAAGGTCTTCATCTTCAGAATCCGGGGCAGAAATGAGGGCAATGCTCCTCCCTTTTGGTTGCTTGATTTTTAATTCCATCTCATAGGCCTTCAGGGAGCCAACAAGTTCATCAAAAATCTTGACAGAGGTGTGTTTGGCTTCTTCAATAGCCGCGATCTTCACGTTGAATGTTTCCATTACTGATCGCAAGAATTTGCTCACAAGCCTTTCATTTGAGATAGGGGTTCCTAGAGATTGACATTCATTTGAAATGTCAAGAAGCTTTGCACTGTAGCTGGCAATGGTTTACTTTCCTCCATTCTCATTACTTCAAATTGTGTCACCAGCATTCTTAATTTGGTTCTTTGGACTCCTCTGGATCCTTCAGAAAAAAGTTGTAGTGCCTCCCATGCTTCTTTGGCCGTTTGTATGTTGGAGATGATTCTGAACAAGGACACATCCACAAGGCTGTAGATGGCATTCAAGGCTTTTGTGTTGGCATTTGAAGTAGCTAGTTCTTCTGCAGTCCAATCAACTTCATTTTTCAAAATGATGTCACCATCCGGATCATCTCTCCTAGGAGCCTCCCATCAGTTAGAATTGCACGCCAGGATCTTTCGTCCATTGTTTTTATGTAGGCTCGCATCCTGACTTTCCAGATTACGTAGTTTGTTCCATCCAACACACGAGGTCGGATTGCAGCGTTCATTACATTATCCATTGTTGTCCTTCAAAGTCCGCAAGATTCTCACTTAGTACAGTCAAGTGATCGCTCTAGATACCAATTGAAAGTTTTGAAGGTCTTCAATAATTTGTATGAACGTCAATGTTAGTAATTATGTTGAAATACTCTTACTAACATATGTGTAGAAAGATAAAACAATAATGTTTTTTTCATGTGACTTAAAATAACTCACAGAACACGACCGTAGGCTAAAAGATATATTACTAAAAATGTTTACAAATCCAAAAAGAATTCTAGTAACATTCCAAAAGATGAAAACGAAATTGCTCCTAAAATTATTCTCGTTCAAACGAGTATGTACGCAAAGAATAAATATAAAAGCCAGAGCAAGAGTGTTGTAGTAGGGTTTCTTTTTTTATCCTCCTTCTCGTGGTACTCCTTCAAATGGAAACGCCAAGTACTTATAGCTTACCTTCCTTGAAAGAGTCCTTGTTCCACATAACAAGGTCTTGATAATTATCTCTTAAGATATATTAAGATATAAGGACTCTTTTACCTACTAACATTCTAACTAACACTAGAGTCCAGATAGGCCTATAATTCTAAAACAAATTACATAATTAATAGGATTAACCCCCCCCCCCCCCCCCCCCACCCCACCCCGTGGACGATAATCCTATCAGGTTGCTAATTATACTAATTGGAGAGCCAACGTAGTTTTGCTATTCAGTCTTATTATAGAAAAAAATAATATAATTGCAAATCGTTAAGAATCTCTTGTCATTTATTTTTATTTTACAAGTTGATCCTTGTGATTTGTATGAAAAGGTTGCTCGAAACTTGTGAATGTTGTTACAGTAAATGCTTGATGTAACTATTTTGTGTGCATCAATATTTTTCCTAAAATTATCCTTTGGCAGGGTACATAACAAGGGTCCGAAGGAGCGGCATCGGTTGACTTCAGAGAATTAGATCATTCTTCTTCAAAGCCATTATAGTATACTGATAATACAATTTTTTATAATATAAGCAAACCGACCCAAATCACTGTCACCATTTATTCACCATTTATTTTCTTTTGGATTGAGTTTTAATTTGAATTGCCAAAGTTTTAATCGGAGGGCCAACGAATTTCTAAAACTGTTCAATTATATATATATATATAAAACATTTTGCAGTTTTAATTGGAATTGCAAAAGTTTAATCTGAGGGCCAACGTGAATTGCTGAAACTGTTCAATTTTATTTTTAAAAAAAATAATTTCATTTCAAATTAGTAAGAATCTCTTGTCATTTATTTTTATTTTATAAGTTGATCCTATTGTTTAATTTTATTAAAAAAGATTCATTGCAAATCGGTAAGAATCTCTTGTCATTTGTTTTTACTTTACAAGTTAAGCCTTGTGATTTGTATGGAATTTTGCTCGAAACTTGAGAATGTTGTTACAGTAAATGCTTGATGTAACGTAATGTGAATTGATGTAACGTGAATTGCTGAAACTATCCCTTGTCATTTGTTTATATTTTACAAGTTGAGCCTTGTGATTTGTATGAAAAAGGTTATTCAAAACTTGTGAATGTTGTTACAGTAATTTGGTTTGAATTTAATATAATTGAACCTAAATTTTACCCATTTTCACTAACTGAATCAAAAATTTTAATTTTCTAAATAATTTACTGTATTACGACCTTCCTTGATATATCATTTGATATTAATTGCATTAGTACTTCGAAAATGCGGATCATCACGATGCTTTAAAAAAAAGGAAAATGAACCCACTCCAAAATGAACTAAATTATTTAATATCGTCATTGCAAAAACAACTTATTCTTAAATTTAAGATCGATTGAGAAATTAGGACCTAAGTTATATCATCAAACTAGGTGTATATATTTAATTCACGAACTCATATAATTGATAATATTAAAATCTTTGTTGACAACTACTCCTAATTTACATGTGTGTATTTGTATGCCGTTTTCTTTTTCTTTTTTCTTTCATTTTCTTTTTAATAAATACAACCCCTCTCCGCCCATGCTTTTGAGAAATCAACTAAATTATTTACTATCTCGAACGCCAAACCTTATTGTGGCATAAATGTTATTATAGAAAAAGTTCAACTTTATTGTGATAAAAGTTCATATTTATTATATATATATATAGAGATATATATAGATATATATCATCTTCCATGTAATAAACATGAATCTCAATATCATAATATTTATTATATTTAATGTTCATTTATAGGTGTACAATACAATGTATACCTGATGATGGTACATAATAATGACTACTTTTCAACGCATTGGTCCGGTTTATATGAAAACGACCCATCCTAAAATTATCCTTTGCTAGGTACCTAAATATGAATCTCAATATCATAATATTTATTATTTTTAATGTTCATTTAGAGGTGTATAGTACAATGTATAACTGATGATGGTACATAATAATGACTACTTTTCAACGCACTGGTCCGGTTTGTATGAAAATGATCAATCCTAAAATTATCATTTGTTAAGGGAACCTTTCATAAACTATCGAAATATATCATAATTAAATATTATAGATAATACAGTATTTTTAATAGAAACAAGCCGACCTGGTTACCATTTATTTTCTTTAGGATTGAGTTTTAATTGGAATTGCCATTTGGTGAAAATTGTTCAGTTTTATTACAGAAAAAAATAATCTCATTGCAAATCGGTAAGAATCTCTTGTCATTTTTTTTTTACAAGTTCAGCCCTGCGATTTATATGAAAAGGTTGCTCGAAACTTGTGATTATTGTTAAAGTAAGTGCTTGATGTAACTATTTTGTGAGGATCATTATTTTTTCCTAAAATTATCATTTGATAGGTTACCTTGAGTAAATGTGTAGAATGTTGATATCATTATTATGTAAAAGAATTTAGATATCAATTATATCTTGCAAATAGATGTCATTACCGAGCATATATTTCTATCAACAATGGAGTGTAAATATTAGCTCATATTTGAAAGAATCAAATAAGATTGAGAATCAATGAGTTGTGATGATAAACAATCAACTATCAATCGGGAAATGTGAATCGATAAAAAAAAAGAAAAAAAAGGACAAACTCTCCATCAATATCATTATGTTTAACAATTTAAATGGTATTAATTACCTCTGATACTTAGCAGAAGTTCAAAATATCATAACTTTATTGAATGATAACAAAGTTCTTTTATGATTAGGGTAAACGTCATGGGTAGCTTTCGTATTTTAATATAAAAACTATTTATTTTAATAATATTTACTAATCATATTTTACAGAAGTCTAACTACATAAGTAAGCTATGCGAAGCTAAAATTCTTTCAGGAAAGAATATAAGCACGAAAGTATTCATTCCACGGATGGTCCTAAGCCCCTCGAACAGTCGTTTACCCTTCAAGTTGAAACGACGACAATTTCCACTTATTGTTTCTTTCGCCATGACAATAAAAAAGAGTCGAGGACAAACCTTATCACATATTGGTTTATATTTACCTAAACCAGTTTTAGTCATGAACAATTTTATGTGGCAATGTCAAGAGTGAAAAGTATAAAAGGATTTAAGATTCTTTGTTGTGAAAAGGACGGTAAATATATAATAAGGTTTTTTTTTTTTGAATAAAGTGCGAGATTTTTTTAAAAAGTAGAAAAAAGTTGATACAAATAAGATCACGACGTCTGTTCCTTGACCAAAGGCATCTGTTCAGGCCTCATTAAAACCTCTCGAGGTAAACCCACCCTTGTGGGAAAAACCCTCGTAGAGGAAAGAGTACCCTCCCCACGCTAGTAGTGGAAGGAACAGAACAGAGCAAATAAAAACTCTAAGAGCCACAGGTCGGCTAAAAATAAAAAGATGCTGCAACAAGCAGATCGTGATCTAGAAAGCAGCAATACCAAGGTCCTCTGCCGGACCGAGATTAGACTGCCATCCGTGGAGCTAATGTCAGGATCGTGATGAACGGTACACCGATTTACCCAGAATATCATCATTAACCAGACCCAAGAGGAACGTCGTTGGTGACGTGAACCAGTCGTAACGAGGAGAATCGGATTTGGATAGCGCATCAGCAGCGCGATTGCCTTCTCGATAAACATGCAAAACCATGAACTCGATCGAGGTAGTGATAAAAAGAACCCGACGCCAACGAGCCAAGAAGCACCAAGGGACATCCAGGCTACGCTTCACAAAAAGCTCCACCACATAAATCGAATCAGATTCCAACCAAATCCGTCTCAGCCTCTCTGAACAGCCTCCTCGACCACAATAATCGCGGCCTCCAACTCAGCCTCAAAGGCATAACCCTGGTCAAGCGGTCTAGAGAAGCCACTTTTTACAAAGCCCCGACAAGTGCGGAAGATGCCAGCCGCAACACAATCTCCAGGACAGCCCAGAGCATTGCCATCAGTATTCACCTTAATCCAACCAGGTGAGGGGGGCAACCATGACACAGGGGTAAGGGTCGGTACGGGCGTGGGCCTACCACGCACGCCCAATTTCCACAAAAAAAACAGGTCCGAAATAGAGTTTGCCATCGAGCCGTTGTCCAGGGCGGAAGACTCTAATAATAGTGAGCGGATGAGAATAAGTGCCCCAGTGGTGGAAGGATGAACTCCATTATGGACGAAGTTGCATCTGAGATGCCAGATCGTCCATACCATCGAGATAAAAGCCGCTTTCCAAAGGAAGAGTACCTGCGCACTAAAACGACAGTCAATAGCAAAAATACAAAAATGATCAAAACCACCTGATAGGGGAAGCTGGATATCGAAAACATCCTCAATCCAGCCCCAGATATAACGCGCAAAATGACACTCCGTGAGGATATGATCAATCGTCTCAGAACTCTCAAAGCAAAAGCAGCAAAAAGAAGGACCAATGAACCCCCGCCTGCGGATCACGTCGAAAATACCGAGCCGTTTGAAAATAGCCTTCCAAACAGTGATAGAACGCCACACCGGAATATGTGAGGACCAAATCCAGCTGCCCCAATGAACCTTGAAAAATTTCGGACGGAGATGATCATACGCAATCTTAGCAGAGATGTTCCTAGAAGGAGATATGGTCCAAACTCTCTTATCATCGGTAAAGGGGACAATAGAAAATCTGAGGATATCAATGACGATGTCAGTGAAGGTAACAAGGAAGCTCTCCGTGAAGTGCCAGATCCTAGAAAAGAAGTAATCAGTAACTGTCTGAGAAAAGCGAGGCCTAACACTACAAGAAATCTGACGTTTAGTGACGATTTTTCTTTCCACGCATAAAAATTCGTTATAGTATGTTAAACAATAGTGACGTGTTTTAATTTTGTCATAGAAAAATACCCTTCTATGACAACATTTGTTGTTGTCACAATTGTTTACCGATTTCGTCACGAATACTTATATTTGATGACGTTTAAATTTTTTTTGTCACAATTTTGGGATGACAAAAAAAAATAGTTCGGAAAACCCATTTTATGACAAACATATAATAAAGTGTGACGAGATTTGGGTGTCACTATAAGTTTCTAGTTTTGACGGAATCATTTTTGTCACTAATGTTCCCTTGAAGAATGGTGACGATATTTGTCGTCACAACAAGTTTCTCTTCATGACAACGCTACAATTTTTCATCAGTTCTAGAAAAATGACGACAACATTATTTTGACACGAAATAATTCTTTGGTGATGTCAAATATGAATTTGTCATAATAATTTTATCTTTGCTACAAATTCACACCAGATTTAGGAGACTCTTCCGATAACAAATTGATAATAATTAGAGATGATTTTGGTATCACTGCATATTTATGTTATTAAAAGCATCATATTTCTCATTAATTTCTCTAAATGTAATGTTAATTAATTTTAATTACTATATWTTGTATAATATTTGAAGTAATCAATAATATAAAAATAATAAAAATCAACGTTAAAGAAATATATTAATTAAAATGAATAACTAAATTATGTGATTTACACAATTAAAATAACAATAATAATAATAATATATTTGATTGAGACATTTATTTATGCTTGAACCTAATCTATGTTCCATGAAAAATGGTGACAACATCCATTGTCACAATAAGTTTCTTTTCATGACAACACCATATTTTGTCAGTGGTTTAAGAGAAATAGTGACAACATTATTTTGACACTAAAGTCCTATTTAGTGATAACAAATATAAGTTTTTCATTTACATCAAGACTTGGGATGAGACTTTTTCAATAACAACTTGATAATAATTGGTGATGACATTTGGTATCACAATATTTTTTAATATAATTATTATTCAACATATTATTCATCATTAAATATTTATTTTTCTATGTTTACTTTATAGTTTTTAACGACTATATTATTATTGGATAATATTTCTTAAGTTTTTTATTTTTAAATTGATTAAATAAGTTTATAAATTTAATTAATAGATTATTATTTTTTCTTCTAATATCAAGTTTTGAAATTTATTTATTATTGTGTTATAACATTTTATATTTKTCTACAAAAGTTCTCAATTAATCTCTTTACACAAAAWCTCTTTTTGTRAACATCACTTTTTGTGAACACCTTTATTTGTGTGTGAACTATTTATTTAGAAGTTAATCACACTTTATTATATTCTTATCTAATATAAATATATTTTGATATTTATTTTATAATACTTCAATTATATTTTTCATTTTTAAAATATAAATTATTCATGATTAAATATTTATTTGCCCTACTTTATAATTTTGAACGGCTTATATTATTATTCTATATTTTTTTACAAAGTGTTTAGTGTGTGTGTATATTAAACTTATTTCTGAATGTATATTACTTTGTTTATAGATTATAATATAAGGATCATGTGGTGGAGTGGTTGGTGCTAGATACAAAATTAAAACATTGCGGGTTCAAACCTCATGTCTCTTGAATATTATTTTTTTGCTCCCTAGAAAATGTGTAAATGTTAAACAATGTCAATAAAAAAGTAAATCGCAAAACAAAACCACTAGGATTTGAACCCACAGTGTATTGCACCGCCTGCCAATAAGGTATGATTTTAGGGTTGTCAATAAAAAAGTATATCGCAAAACAAAACCACTGGGATTTGAACCCATAGTGTATTGCACCGCCTGCTAATAAGGTATGATTCTAGGGCGATTCTTGCTGCAGTCAGCCATTGTACCTGACTAATTTTAGTCACACCTCCAATGAATGGCACATGTCCTATCTAATTATAATATTATTAATTAAAAAATCAATATTAATTTGTTATTGTCTACAATGCCCTTTTGTATGTTTAATTATTTAAATTAAATATATATATATATATATATATATATATATATATATATAGGGTTGGGTTCAAATGAGAACCCGTCATTATATGCGAACCTAGGGACTCATCTTGACCATTAGATTGAATAATCTTGATGGTTGAGATCATGACATGTCAGCATGGTAATAATGTAAAAAAAATGTATTAATTAATTAAAAAAGTTATTTTGGACATATATCAACGTTTACAAAGAGCACTACATTGTTCTTTAAAAAGCACAATAGATTAAGAAAAAAAACACTACGATTGTATACAAAAAGCATCGCAAATTTCGTCTATAAACTGCAAATTCAAAAATTTGAAATGAAACTCAAATCTTCAACAAACCATAACTTTTTCAAATTTTATTCGTTTTGAATGAAATATATATCAAATTAATCACATTCTCAAGATCTACAATTTAAGATACACATTGCATGTTTTAATATATTTTAGTTTAATATTATTTTTAGTTTAATTGATTCAAGCATCTTTATCGTCTAAATAAAATCAGTGCCATTGTAATTGTGATAATCGGTAAAATAGTTAATAAATCTTTTGTAGACTATGACCTTACTCGCCACTACTACATTTGAGACTCGTACACTTTCCGTGGGAAAATAATAGGCGATCAAGTTTTTAGCACCATTGTCGGGGACTAATTATACCTATTGATATCGCGAAGTGGTGTAGATTTAATTTAGAATTTTTATTTTTATTTTGTTACTTGGGTGTTTTGTTTCGTGTGTGTAGAATGTGCTTACCATGGTCAATTCCTTAGAAGCCACTTTGGTTGCATTAATACAATCATCCCAAGAGGCGATAAACTGTAGTGATGATGGATTATTGAAGTTGAGAAATAGTATGAAAAGTCTTGTGACTACAATCGAGCAACTGGCTAAACTTGTAAGCAAGAAATGTGATGTCATCATGTGTAGAATCGAGATCACATACAAAGACCCAAAGATACCCGAGAGTGAAGTTGAGAAAGCTAATATGTCAAACATTGAGAAGAATGAAGTTGAGGATGTTGACGAGGAGAAAGAGACAGAAATGAAGCTCTTAAAAGGGGTTTGTGAAGATATATATATATATATATATATATATATATATATATATATATATATAGGATTGGGTTCAAATGAGAACTCCGTCATTATATGTGAACCTAGGGACTAATCCTGGCCTTAGATCTAATAATTTGTGTGGACCAAATTTTTTCTATTTTTTAAATTTCATAAAATTTAATTATATGGTAGAAAAAGGGTGTTTCTATAATTTTACAAAGGCTAATGAATTAAATTAAAAGCCAAATGAATTCTGCGTCATCTCCCCAAACCCCATCCTTAACCCTAACATTTCTACCCGCCGCCATCACCATAATCAGAGGCTGGTCTGCTGCTCGGCGGCGACGAAGGCCTCCATCTGCCTCATTGATTGCATCTCCTTGTGGCAGCGCCAATCCTCCTCCGTCTCGGTCGGGAGAGACTGCGTCCTCCCACAGTGGCGCGAACCGACTGAACCCCACGGTTTCTCACCTCCATCCGCCTCATCGATTGCAGCTCCTTGCGGCGGCGCCAATCATCCTCCGTCTCGGCGGCGACGAAGGCCTCCATCCGCCCTAATCGATTGCAGCTCCTTGCGGCGGCGCCAATCCTCCTCCGTCTCGGTCGGGAGGGACTATGTCCTCCACAGCGGGCGGCTTAACCGACTGAACCCCACGGTTTTCTGCGCCTCCATCCCGCCTCATCGATTGCAGCTCCTTGCGGCGGCGCCAATCATCCTCCGTCTCGGCGGCGGACGAAAGGCCTCCATCCGC